>JASDQU010736832.1:612943-646160 GCA_032191745.1 Picea mariana | reverse complement strand
ATTGATAAGAAGAAGACTCAACATGTGAAGAATTTGAAGTGACACCCTTTCTCTCATAATAAATCATCCAATTACTCATATCTTAAACGAGTTGCAAAAGTGTGTACATATCATCCTGCTTTGTAGGAGCTTCCTTAGGACCTGTTATTTCTATCTATTCTTCATATTCTATATAGGTTTGAAGTGAAGACCCAAGGTTGGTTACATTCTTTTCTTCTAATCTCTAACGATAAGAAGAAGGAAATAAATTATAATATTGAATAAAAGTATCTTAGTTATGAGGATGGATTAGGTCAAGAATACGATTGTACAATTTGGTGAAAAAAAGATTAAAAGATTGATTGTTTCACCATTGTCATAAACAATGTATTGTATTCACTCAAAAAATATGTTGGGTTTTCTTTCTGTTCGTAAGTGGATTTGAACCAGCAAGTTAATTCATCCCAAGTCAAAATGACATTAGGAGGCAATTCGAAAAAATCAACTGCATCTTTTCTTTCTAAAGAGTTGATGTAGTGTCCCCAAGGCCGAGCCCTCCCGTAAATCATGTTCTAAAAGGAATTGTAATTATGTTTTATAGGCTGGTGAGCCAAGTTTTTATAANTGCATTACCTGCATCTATGACTGTACATAATCTATTTCATGTTTCACTGCTTAAGAAATATGTACTTGATGCTAATCATATTATCGATTGGACTGTGATTCAGGTGGAACCATAAGGTGTCCTGCAAGTGCATCATGTGCACATATTGGACAAGAAAAGCAAATAGCTCCGGAATCGAGCTATAGAGCTTGTAAAGGTCTAGTGGACTTGGTATGGTCCTGAGGACGCGACATGGGAGCATGAAGAGGTTATGCGGGCAGAGTATCCATGTCTTTTTGAAAATTTTGAAAGGCTTGCAGAGACAGTGTAAGTTGCACTGAGGACAGTGCAAAAATAAGGGGAGGGGGATTGTAGTGTCCCCAAGGCCAAGCCCCATTGTAAACCATGTTCTGAAAGGAATTGTGATTATGTTTTATAGGCTGGTGAGCCAAGTTTTTATAAGCTGGTGGCTTATGTGTTTGTTAGGCCAGGGATCCTAAGTGTTGAAGGCCAGGAGCCTGTTGTTGTATATGTAATCATGCAGAACACTTAATAAAATATAAATACCACCAAGTCCAGACCGACCACGATGAATGAGTGAAGGGGGACTCAGCATCCACAGAGTGGGCAAGGAATTAGGGGCTGGAAGGTGGGAAAGGGGCTAAGTGTTGAGCCTGGGGGCTAAGCCTAGAGGGGGGCTTAAGCCTGGGAATAATATTTTAATATTATTCTAAAAGAACATGTGCATTTTATGTTATCTTAAGTTCCTGGCAAAGGGAAAGTGTGCAAAGGGAATGCATGCTGATGGAACGCATGCAGTTCCAAGGGTGACAAGTGTCAGCCCTGGTGCATGCAAATAAAATGATCAGGATGAGCCGTGAGAGGGGATTCCTCCTCCATTCTACCTGACGGTCTGAAGGTGAACGATCACACCTCTGCAAAAGAATACCCTAGTGCATCCCTGAAAGCCGAAAATCCTGGGTTGACTTCTGAGATAGCCGGTACAACCCCTGTCTGAACAGTTTGAACCTGTGTTGACCCTGCGTGGATTGTTTGTCACGCATCCCCGACAACCAGAGCGTGAGTCTATTCTATGATGGCGGATTGGGAAATAAGAAGTGACCAGACATTTTTGAACCTGTTGGGAAGCCTGTGTCTGTTTTCCCCGTGAGTTGTTGTGACCACGCAGTGCTGGACTGCGTGGGGTCTTGTTGACCAGTGGTACACCATTCTCTCCAGGTGAGAGAGGTGATTGAGGTTGGAAGAACAGGTTGTTGGCCTGTGAGCGATTCTCTCCAGGTGAGAGAGTGTGTGAAGGAAGGAGAGGACTCCTGGAAGAAACCCTGTAGCTGCCACAAAGCTCGAAGACTTCCGGTCCGACCTGTTCCTGTAACCCAAGGCAAGGGAGATTAGCAGCCGAAGGACTGTCCAGGTGACAGAGAAGGTGTATTCTCCTAGGGTGGAACAGGAATGTGGGGAATGACGGTCTGTGGGCAGTGAGTGTGGGAGGTTCCTGGGGAGAGAATCCCTTCCTTGTTGTTGTTGTGTGTGATGTTTTCCCTGTAACCTCAACTTAGCCTAGGATTCCTTGTCTTGGGGTGGAGATTAGTCCCAGCTCGGGGGTGACCCACTGTTGAGCTCATGAGCAGTGTGGTCTAAGGCTGGGAGGTTAGTGGAAGGCCTACACTTGGTTGGTGGATTCTACCATTGTTACACAGATAAGTACCAGATGATGCTTTAATTATGTTTTGTATCTCTGTGTATTATAATTATCATGCATTCTGCTGTGCATTTGGATTATGTATTTTCCGTGGATTATTTATGTTAAAAATGATTCTTATGCTTACTCTGAGCTTAAATGTATTTCTTTGCTTAAATGCATGTGATTAATTATGAATGAGAATGTGTTATTCCGCGTAGTAACACCTACACGGTAGTGAGTTAAAGGGGTGTTACAGCATGCAAAAGTAACACATGAGCCAAATTTCTTTCAAATGTAGTGTTTCACAATCGAATGTCACAATCATCCTGAATTTTGCAACTCCTTTTTTTCTTAACCTACAAATACTAACAAAAAATTCCTAATATATTCTCTTGGACTATTCCACACTGAACATTAAAACTCAACACTGAACTTAATGAAAAACTCTTAGGAAATCCGTAAAAAACCTCAAAAACAAATATAATCTCAAATTTCTTAAGGAAACCAACAAATTTTACCTCGGCCTCCAAGTCTCGCTCAATTTCCCATAGACAATACCCTGAACATTATGACCATGCTCGAATGTAGGGTTGTGGCATAGACCAACCGTTGTCTTGGTTTTATAAAAGAAAATGAAACCCCTCAGTGCCTACTCCCACCACTTGATGTTAACTCAATGATACTAGCCACTATCTCCCAACCAAGTAAAAAATAACGTTAGTTAATTTATGAATTAGTTTTAGCAAATTTCGCATTTTATAATCAAATGATTCCCAATATAAAAGTACATCAATGCCTTGAAAAAAAAATCTCCACACAGTTTCACAAAACCAAGGTTAAAAACTAACAATTTACTATGTATTTCTAAATTTCAAAGCCCAAATTCTACTAACTTTTCCAAATCGCAGGTGAAAGCTTCTCAAATTCTTTCAAAAATCTAAGGGTAACTAGAGGAGATCATGTCTCACGGTCCACAATGAAGAAAATGATCTTAGAGATAATCATCATCATTCCCCATAGACAACAACCCCTCAAATGCCTCCCTACTCATGCCATCTCATTCCATTTCATTCGATCTATAACAACCCTCCGTACACAACACAAAGGTAAGTGAATACAACGAAGTAGCATTTTTTTTTTTTTTGAGATAAACAAAATTACGAGCTATCCATTACTACAATTATCAAGACAATTATTTTTCAATGACAATAGTTAAAGGTATCTAATCTAATTATATTCAACATCACTATAAATTCCAATGAACCATAATATACCACTTATGCATCGTTACCGCAAGAGTCAAGGATACAAACAACATATAGCATTTCAATAGACCTAACACATGAAGAATCATTAACATTAGATCATACAAAAGATAACGAAATTTAACACGTATTCTTGTTCCACATTGAATAATTATTGCAACACAAATTAAGTTATATTTTGTGTTCTTTTCCCAATAACAATATACGCAATCAATTGCATTAACATTACATGTGAATAAGGAAATCAGGTTGAATGCATCTAAATCTAATAGTCATTTTTCTTATAATTCCTTATAGATTCACTAAAAGGAAACCATGACATAAGAATAGATTTAATATAACATGCTATAGTATAACATATTTTTTTTGACATATGGAATTTAACTCCATGCATCCTGTGAATTTTTATAATTTAAATGCACCCAACAATACTAATATAATAGATAAACATCTAGATTATTGAAACACTCGAGAATAATTTAATACATTAATTATTTACACCTAAGAAATATAATCATAGTAACGCCATTCCATACGCAACCTAAACTAAAGACTCAAGTCTCGTAGAAGAGAAAAGAGGCAAGGTAATTGTCCTATCCATAACACCGATCTATTACGAATATTGTAAAGGTGATACCCCTTCGCTCAGGTTTTTCATAAAAAATAATCTCAGAGTGAAATAGTAATCGTCGTAAAGTCGTGCACTAGAATTTAACTTCGAGCTCAGGTGTCGATTGATACATTCCTTCTGAAGATATTGTTATCATGTTGATCTTGAGTTAAGATTAATTGTCTCAACATGGCTACAATTTAACTTTTAATTTGTTTTGTTCATACTTCGAACCACTATATGCATAATTAAAACCATTCCTAATTTACAAAAACAGTATTAATTCGACCGTTATATACATGCCAAGGAAATTTTGCGACCAACACTCGTATTTCCATTCTAATTCAACATAATTATCCTATAATCAAAATTAAGAAGGAGTCTACATCAACCATGGATTATGAGTTTTAATATATAATCAAGATACCACTTTGAATTCCCTTCCTTTTAGATATAGAAAAATTTTGCAACAATATAACCTCTTGTTCATTTACTTAAGGTAATTACAACATAAAATAAGAGACATTCTGATTATAACGAGAGTTGTAATGTAATGTAGATTAGGGGTAATATGCAATTGGAAATCACATCTTTAATATAAGTCGAGCTTTAAAATTCAAATTCAATACTAATCTATACAATTTCAGAGATGATAATTGTACTCAATCATTCTAATTCAATAATAGAATAACTAAATTATTTAAATAATGTAACCAAGGGTTATTGTCGCTTGATGAAGATCTTCAATATGGAGATTGTGCACGTCCAACTCCTTCGCCTCACTTGTCAATACTAAGACTTCACTGGTACCTCCCAACCAACGCTAGGGGTACTCTTCTTCCCCCTTAGCCCCCCAAGACGTAAAGGGGCCACACACAAGAACCAAAAATCAATAGCACAATAATTGTCCTCGCAATGAGAGGCTTCCACCTCCTTCACAAGTTTTGAAACCCAACTCTCAACAAGTAACTAGTTCAGAAAAGTTTTGGAAGCATAATAGTACTTCAAAAATGAGATCTCCTCTCCCTTTCTCTCCATTTCTTTTATAGAAAAGTTTCAAAGACACATGTCCTCTCATGCACAATAAACAATTTTTAATAATTTAATTAATGATGATTCACCCACACCACTTGTCACACTCTCCCAAAGTTGCACATGTAAATTCTCTTTTTATTTTATTAAATTATACAATTTCCCTCACATTCCCCAATTTGTTCCTATTTTTGTTCTTAGTTATCCCTTAGTTCCCCAATCTTTCATTTTTTTTTTGTCCCCTAACTAGATTTTAGTTTGAGTTGGATTAGGAGTCTTATTTAGTTAGGAATGGTGGTTGATTGACTGAAGATGATACTCTATGTGGACCACCTATTCTCTCATGTTTTAATTTCTTCTTATTTAAAATCCCTTTTATTATTTTAATGCACACATGTGCATTTACCCAACTTTATTCTTATTTATTCTTTCACTTAATTTGCTAGTCTAATTCCCTTCATTCCCTTTTTATGTTTTAATTTAGTCAAATATCTTAGGCTTAGACTCTTGTTAGATTTATTAGTTATAATTTAATAATTAATTAAATACTTTGTTATACCAATGTCTAAACATTTTTTTTTATATTTTCTAGGCCATATAGATTTTTATTGACTCACATTTTGTTTACGCGACATGCCCTTCAAGATGAACCTTCATGATCTAAGGGTGTCACTCGTCTTTGACTGGTTTGGAAGTTTATCAAATGCTTGGAGTCAAAACTCCACTCAGACGACCTTGTGAAAGACTACGGGTTGTCTAAGGAATAAGGATTCTGCCTTATTGTGCACCCCTTAGAATTATTCGTGAGAAATTACCTCAATATGCCCTCACGGTGTTGTGGACCTCTCAAACTAGGTAATCGTTAACCTACAGTTCAGGTCACGGCGAGAGTGCTAGTAGGTTGTGACAGGGATGTTGCCACACCTCTCCCTCATTTTTCTGGTTTCCGTGTATGACCCCTTTACTCCATGTGTGAGTCGGATTAGCAAGCATCACCATGCCTGCATCCACTAACAAGGAAAATGTCAATAATCCATATACATAATATCCATATTTAATCATCATACAAATCACATGCATGTAAATCAAATACTCAAACCAAAATACAAGTCTACTCCCTGACTCAATCCAGAGTCCAAGGATGTTCGTTGATGCCATCAGCATCCTCAACCTATCATGTATCCTGCACACTCATGAGAACTCATCAATAATACCTATCAATACATATACATCTAGAAATTAACATATAATCATAATGAAATTATAATATAGCTCATAATCAAGTGGAAATCACATTGTATCATAACAGGATCACTTGCTCGCAAGTGTCCTCAAAGAATAAGTCAATGTAAAATGTGATGAGTGGAACTGGATGTTACATACACCCCCTCTTGTTTTAAAATTCATCCTGAAGTTTGTACCATCTAATAATGAAAGTAATAAATGTATCTAACACATATCTGCATATCTAATCTATCAAACAAATAAGGAATTTTTTAATGCATCTCATATGCATACTCCCATGTAGTCGAGTGTGGGCTATAATTGTCCCACTAGACCTTGACCCGATCGACTATTCGACGTCTTAGTTGTTGAGTGAGATGGTCTAGTATGCAAATTGGCTCCACCATGAGAGCACCCTCATTCGACACTTGCAAAGAACTCAAGTCAATGACATGTGATGGATCTAAAATTTAATTTCGTAAAACATATACATGAAATACATCGTGCATATGCCTCAAAGAATCAGGCAAGGCTAGTCGGTAAGCCATGGATCCTTTCTTTTCCACAAATTAGAAAGGTCCCACAAACCTAGGAGAGATTTTATCACCCTTTCCAAACTTGATCGAACTCTTATGCAGATTCAACCACAAGAAAACTTTATCACCAACCTCATAAATGCAGTCAATGTGATGCACATCAGCATAACTCTTTTTTTGATCTTCCACTTCCTTAATCCTTTGTCTTATCATTCACATTTGTTCTTCCATTTCTTGGATCACTTCCGGTCCCACCAGGACCCTATCCTCTAATTGATCCCAACTTAGAGTTGTCTGACATGGTCGTCTGTAAAGAAACTCAAACGGTGCCATCTTAATCGAACTCTGATAATTGTTGTTGTACGCGAATTATACCAATGGTAATAATTCTTCCCAGCATTTATGTTGATCCATTACATACATTTGCAGCCTATCCTCTAAAATCTAATTCGTTCTTTCAGTATGTCCATCTTTTTCATGGTGATATGTAGTGCTAAAATTCAGTTGCATTCCCAAGGCCTCTTGGAAACTAGTCCAAAATCGTCTCGTAAACACCGATCCTCGATCGGATATGATATTTCTTGGTAAACCATGTAATCTCACAATATTGCTAACAAAAACTTTAGCTATGTTCGACGCATGATACATCTTTCCAACTAGGATAAAGTTTTTACCCTTCTTTAGAGTGTCAACAATCACAAAAATAGAATCGTTCCTCCTATTTGTCAATGGAAATCCAAAATTAAAATGCATCGAAATGACTTCCAATTTCAATTTAGGAATCACATGTGGCTGTAAAAATCTTGTTGGATGCATATGTTCATCCTTCACTTGCTGACATTCCAGACATCTTGCCACATAATTAACTATGTTAGTCTTCATTCCTTTCCAAAAAAATAAAGGCTTAAGGTCTTCCTTCACATTCGTGACTCCAGGATGAGCCATGTATACTACTCGATGAGGTTCGTTTAAAATAAAACTTCTTAATTCTTCGTTAGGCGGTACATAAATTTTTTATACCTAAACAATCTATCATTGTCAAATGAATAACCTTCATACCTCAGTACCATCATGATATCTTGTCTGGTACTATCTTTAACTTCCTTGTACCAATCGTCGTCAATCTACAATGTTAGGATATTTTATCGAAGATTTGTCTTAAGCAGTATTACTGAGAACATGCATGGACTCCGACTCGACGCATCTTCTACTCTATTCATTGTTCCTTTAATGTAGGTAATCTCAAAGTTGTATTCTCTAAGTAGTTCTGACCAACGCATTTACCACACAATTCAAGTCACTCTGGGTAAAAATGTGTTGTAAACCACTATCATCAATTTTCAGTTTGAATTTTTTTCCAATCAGATAATGTCTCCAAACTCGTAAGGCATATACAATCACTAATAAATCCAAATCATGCATTGCGTAATTCTCTTCGTGCCTTCTTAATTTCCTTGAAATGTAAGCGATCACTCCATCGTCTTGCATCAATACTCCACCTAGACCTTCCTTGGATGCGTTCATGCATACCAAGTACTCCTTGTCCATGTCAGGAACCTTTAGTATCGGTGTTGTTGTTAACAACTCCTTAAGATTTTGAAATGATTCCACACATTTCTCTGACCATACGAATTTCTTATTTTTCTTCTGCAATTCCATGATTGGATTTTCTATCTTCGAAAAACATTCAATGAAGCATCGATAATAACTTGCTAACCCCATAAAGCTACGTACTTCTTATATGTTTGTCGGTGCTGGCCATTCCATAATAGCCTCTACTATTTCTAGATCCAAAAATATTCCTTCTCCAGATATGATATGTCCCAAATAATGAATCTCTGTATGGTAAAAATAACACTTCGACAGCTTCCCATACAACTTGTTTTCTCTTAGACACTGTAAAACTAATCTCAAGTGCCTATCATTTTCTTCCTTCATCCGAGAATAAATCAATATGTTGTCGATAAATACTTGTACAAACTTGTCCAAGTATTTGTGGAATACCCCATTCATAAAACTCATGAATACATCCAGGGCATTCGTTAATCCAAATGGTAAAACAATAAACTTGTAGTGTCTGAATCTCGTATTAAATGTGGTCTTAGGGATATCTTCCTCCTTAATTCGTAAATAATGATATCCCGATCTCAAGTCAATCTTTGAAAACATTATTTCTCCTTTCATATGGTCAAATAAATCACCAATTCTTGGCAACGGATACTGGTTCTTGATCATGGCTTTGTTTAATTGATGATAGTCAATGCAAAGCCTCCACAATATGTCCTTCTTTCTTACAAAAATAATTGGTGCACACCATGGTGATACGCTTGGACGTATAAGTCCCAAATCCAACTACTCCTTCAATTTCATCTTTAATTCTTGAAATTCCAGTGTCGACATCTGGTATGGTGTTCTTGCAATCGGTTTTGTTCCAAGTTTAAGTCTATGGTAAATTCTTATTCTCTTTCTAGCAGTGAACCCAATAGCTCTTCAGGAAAAACACCTGCAAACTCCGACACTTCAGGAAAGTTTTATAATCCTTTTGTGTCCCCCTTTTCGTTAAGCGCTAAAATAGCATATAACTTACATCCTTTACACATACTTTTCTGTAATTTTAGGGAATAAATAAATCTCAATGACATTCCTTAGTTTCTTCCTAGAATTACTCTACTCTATCCCAAATCATCAATAAAACTCAATTGTTTCATCTTACATTTAAGTATCGTGTCGTGTGATTCTAACCAATCCATTTCGATCACTATATCGTAAGATCCCAATATTGTAACATACAGGTTTACACTTGTCATGAAGTCACCCAAGTTAATGTTACAATCCTTAACTTTTCCTCCAACCTTTTGATTGGCACCAGATGCCATTTCCACATGTCTAAACTCATCTTGTTAGAATTCCTTCACCTTAATTCTTTTAAGCACAACACTAGATATTAAACTCTTAGTATCTCATCGATATATCAAAACACTAAATTGTTGATCAGCTATCATACCTGAAGTCTCGAGCATCGTAGACTGATGCTCAGCCTGGCAGTTATTGACCGTTGCATGAATCCTATGGGCCTTACCCAAATCTCCAACTTTCGTCGGTCATGTTGATCCAACAGTTCTTTCCTTCTCAATAGGATAGTGTCTCTGATAATGTGTCTCTCCACATGTCCAACATCCATTCTTCGAACCAGTGCTCCTAGTTCTCGAAGAAGAATTTGTTGGCCTAGGAGTCTGCGGTCCTGATCTATTTTGCGGAACATATATGTTCTGTTGCTACTACGGACGATGTTGTTGTGGTTCTCTGTATGGAGTTCTCTGATGAGGATTCTGTTGATGAGGTGTTGAGAAAAAATTTCCTCTAGGTGTATCACGGTGCCTAGAAGTCTCTCTAACTGGTGTCTGATGTTGCGACACTCTAGGTGATGCTTGTCCTGTTTACCTAGATGGGGTCCTGCCCTGAACCCCACTGTTTATATCTTCCTCTGTAATGAGGCCGTCCTGAACTTCATTGTGTGACGTATGAGGCATCAAGATCCTCACTTTCTCACGAATGTTGAAGTTGAGGCCGAACACAAACTTGTTAACTTTTAATTTCTTAGAGTTCAAATGTGGATCATATCTAAGTAGCTACATGAACCTGGCCTCATACTATGGTACCATACCACTAGTCTGTCGAAAAGCATTGAATTCATTAATATAGTGCTCAATGAATTCATCAGACAAGTTCTTCTCCTGGAATCGTTCCTCGAACAATTCCCATGACATGTCTTCAACGACCATGTTTAGTTGAGGTAAGAGTGTCTTCCACCAAAGAAGTGCACTCCCTTTTAGCTGAAATACCACCATGCAGACCTTCATGTTGGAGTTTTAATCGCGTAGTGTGAAGCACATATCCATGTTCTCCAACCATGCCTCTGCGACTAAGTCGTATGTGGAACCCTAGAACTCAAGAAGTTTCACCTTCTCGAGTTCTCTATGAATACTGCTACTAACTAATAGAGCTCATTGTGAACCCTCATTGGGCACAAAATATCTACCCTCATCTTGATCAAGGAGGTTGATTATCACCTCTGACATCTTCTGAAAGGATCTCGGCATACCTACCACATCTCCCACTAAAACCTGCTCCTGCTCAGTAGTATGCTCATCTCCCTGTGGGTTAGATTCCTCTAGCAGGGATGCACTTGGAGGAAGCGTACCTCTTCCTCCCACACCCTGACATCTACTCATCTTGCATCCTCTAACCATGATACCGTCCATCATAAAAATTTAATTTTCATTAGTGATACATCCATAACTTAAATTTAAATAGTGGAAGGCGAAACAGGTCCGATGTTGCGGAGTTGAACCAGCTCTGATACTATATATAACATCCCTCCGTACAAAACACAAAGGTAAGTGAATACAACGAATTAGTATGTTTTTTTTCGTTTGAGATAAACAAAATTACGAGTTATCCATTACTACAATTATCAAGACAATTATTTTTCAATGACAACAATTAAAGATATCTGATCTAATTATATTCGACATCACTATAAATTCCAATGAACCATAATATACCACTTATGCATCGTTTCTGCAAGAATCAAGAATACAAATCATATATAACATTTTAATAGACCTAACACATGAAGAATTACTAAAATCAGATCATACAAAAAATAACAAAATTTAACACAGATTCATGTTCCACATTGAATAATGATTGTAACACAAATTAAGTTATATTTTTTGTTATTTTTCCAATAACAATATACACAATCAATTACGTTAACATTAAGTGTGAATAAAGAAATCAAGTTGAATGCATCTAAATCTAGTAGTTGTTTTTCTTATAATTCCTTATAGTTTCAGTAAAAGGAGACTATGACACAAGAATATATTTAACATAACATGCTATAGTATAACATATTACTTTTTGACATATGGCATTTAACTCCATGAATCATGTGAATTTTTGTAATTTAAATGTACCCAGCCATACTAATATAATATATAAACATCTAGATGATTGAAACACTCGATAATAATTTAATACATTAATTAATTAAATATAGAACATATATTCCAACTTTTAATAATAAGAACATTAACTATTCAAACTTATAAATTTTAATTCATACACTCAATAATGATTTAATACATTAATTATTTACACCTAAGACATATAATCATAGTATCTCTATTCCATACGCAACCTAAACTAAAGAGTCAAGTCTCATAGAAGCGAAAAGAGGCAAAGTAACTGTCCTATCCATAAGACCCACCTATTACGAATATTGTAAAGGAGATAACCCTTCGCTTAGGTTTTTCATAAAAATTAATCTTAGAGTGAAATAGTAATGATCGTACAATCATGCACCCGGATTTAACTCCGAGCCTAAGTGTCAATCCATACATTCCTTCGGAAGATATCGTTGTCATGCCAATCTTGAGTTAAGATGAATTGTCTCAACATGGCGACACTCTGCACCAAGGGTCGGATAGGTATTGTATCAATGCATCCAACACGTGTCGACAAGCTTGGATATGATTTTCAATGTCAACTCCGCATGAGATAGTGTTGGGCAAATGTAAAAATTTCATAAGGACGGAGTTATCGCTAAGGTTGAGTACACATGCAGTTATGATTAAGTAAGGATTGTCTTCAACTCCGCTATGCATAACTCCAAGGTATGTTATCTAGGCCATCTTGAGTAGAAGTATTCACTAGTACATATGGGACCAAAATGCAACGAAATATTTCCACGTTTCTATATACTTTGTGGAAAAATTCATTAAAATTTTGGTTTTCTTTTAATTTTTTTTTGGTTTGGTCTCGATGTTCGTCGTTATAGCAACAATTTCAGAAATTGTCTATATATCCACGAATTTGCATCTCTATATCGACACTTGTGCCACACATGCGAACCACACATGCAATGCAATGTGTACTGACTTTTTTTGGGGTCAATTCATTTATTTTCATCGCTATATCGAAAAGAATCGAACTATAAATACATGTCCTTAAGACAAATTTCGACAAATTTGCTATAGTTGTGACAATTTTGCTGGTGATTGTTTGAGCTCTGATTTTTTATGTCACATACTGGTTTAACACATCCAATTCTCGATCTACATAGCTCGGATTTTAGACTTGCAAGGTTAGTATTTTAACAAAATTTAATTTTTTAAATAATTAATTGGTCCTTATAGGCAATTACCGTGTCAAATTAATATGCTATGAATGAAAATGCAATGAGGCTTGCTTAGTTTAGAGTGGCATTAGAGGAGAAAGGAGAAGGAAAATGTTATTTCCCTTGCAATGATTGCAGGGGCTTGCAAACAAGAAGAATTTTAATAACAACAATCGAAAAACATTATAGGGAGAAGGGGCATGGTGAAGGGGGTTATGAATATCATCCCTTGGTAAGACATTATTCAATATATAATGTATTATTTGTAATAATGATCATGTCATGTATTTTTCAAATCTTTTATCATTTTAATATATGTTCTATACACACTATTTTCAATACATTGTTTGTAAATATAAAGATAATGCCCCAAAAATGTCGACCGCCAGAGACTTATTTTCCAAGTAGTAGCAAAAATAATACTTTAGAAGTTGAGGAACATGGAGATCAAAATATTGAAGATCGAGTTCTTAATGATGATATGGACAGAGATAATGTTATTGATACAAATCATGAAGATGAGATACATAGATTGATCCAAAACACATTTTCTCCAATGGATGAGGAAAACCAAGATGATATTCATGATGTTGATCCTCTACTTGAGAAGTTATTGGATTCAATCCAGTAAGAAGGGAGAAGAACACGATTTACAGATGTCAAACAACCCAACCCCTCCTTTTCATTTCATTCTCAATTCAATCTTGATGGGAATAATACTATACGACCAACAATTCATTAATCTTCAAACTGATCCATTTACTATCTATTATTTGATTGATGAATACTTTATATTGTAACGAATGAAAAGTCAAATGATTTGGCGATTTATCCCTCTGGAACAGATCTAGATTCTTCCTAATAATAGCTCTCAATTTGTTTTGATCTCTTATAGTAATAACATCTTGAGGTTTGCAAGGGTAACTTGGTATATCTACCATATGGTCATTGACCCGGATATGTCCATGATTAACAAATTGTCTAGCACCAGGAATGGTGGGAACCATACCTAATTGAAAAAGAATATTATCCTAACGCATTTCAAGTAATTTCAATAGGACCTGACCCGTTGATCTTTTGGATCTTCTAGCAATACGAACATATTTCAGCAATTGTTGCTCCATTAGTCTGTAATGAAAATGCAATCTCTGTTTTTCTTCTGGCTGGATATGATATTGAGATATTTTCCTAGAAGAAGACTGGTTCATATAATCCTTTATGTTTTTGGGTCTTTTAATAGTGATCCCTAGTAAATTTTTCAGACAACGTATTATTTTTAAACGAGGTTCTTGAGAGTGAAATATCCCTGATCCAATGGACCTAGATAGACTCTGTTGAAACTGTTGTCTCGGCTCATAGATCTGATACTCTAGGGGTTTCTGGATGCATTTTGGTTACTTGTTTAACATGTTTGATGATTTTCACATGTGTGTGTCATATAATTAAGTGTTTGAGCAGAATATATGATGCTTACGAAATAATGGAACCAACACCACTCAATAGCATGTATTATGGATAATAGTCGAAAATACAATGTGCATGTAGGAAATATAGGATATAATCATCAACTAGATCTCATAATATTTGATCGTCGTTGGAATACAATGAAAAACAACAATAAATACTCGTATACAAAATATCATGAAGAATCGAAAACATGCATGCACAAATCGGATGGATGCAATCTTGGATACTCACGACAACAATTGCAAATGTCTGGAAACTTCGCCTTGATGGAAAAACTTGTATGATCTACCTAGAAACTGTCCCAAAATATGTTCCCTACATTGACAACTCCTCTTGGTAACTCTCGGATTGAATATCGGTCCACTACTGATCAAATTGGACCTCGGATGGGACCCCCTAAGGGTTTGCGCCCCTCTCTTGGACAACTGATGTGTCCTAGTGATTCCATCGTCGAAATCTGGCGATGTATGGCTCAAACTAACCACCCTGCTATGCTTTGTAGTGGGTTGAAAGGGTTTCTTCGGTTCTAGACCAGTGAACTCTCTAGATCCCTGAATGTGCTTCTCTGGAAGTTGCGCCCTAAATGAAAAACTGGTGCACCTTGGTGGATTCCTCTGTCAAAATCGGACAAATGATAGCTCAAATGAAGTTCCTTGTGTCCCTCTCAACTAGGTCAGAAGGATCTGGTTGTATCTTACCTGATCTTGGCCAGCTACACAAAACTGTCTCTCAAACCCCTGCTCCCTCACTGGCTGCAATGTGCATTGACTGAACTGGGTTTGAATACTCCTGATCCGGCACAATGAAATACTTGGATGGTATCTCTGATAGGCTAGGGTGTGTCTTCCAACACCGAAACCGTTCTGGGTRKTGGTTTTCTCCAAAAATCCACAAAACAACTAAGAGGTTGATTTCCTCCTCTGGAACATGTTCTCAACTCAAAATCATAACATAATGAGGAATTAGGTCGAATTCCTCTTCTTATACCTCCCCCGATCTAATTTTTCGTTGACATCACTTAAGTTATGTGCCTTTACTCCTAAGTYGAATGATTAATTAATTAAGTCCCCCCTTAACACCTTTTTCTTCTATTTCTTCGTTGACTTTGGCTTAAGTGACTTTTCCTATGCTTTTTGGCTTAATTCATCATTTACCACTTATTCACCCTTATTTCTCCCATTGTTCCTTGTTTGTGCATGACTATAGTCTACGGGAACAGATAGACTACTAAGTCACTCCCTACTGAGGATATTCTTGGGACATCACAGATAACGAGACATAGAAACTCCTTATTCAATTAACAAATAGTGTTGGAAAGAAGAAAGAATAGTATAACATATATGAGTACTGGAATTATTTTATATGGAAAATGAATATCTTTCTCCAAAACTGGAAAAATACGTTTTTCCTTATTTTTAGTTGACACAAGTGAAAACCATGTACCAAGATGATCCACAGGTCGGAAGAGTCGGGATAGCTCAGTTGGTAGAGCAGAGGACTGAAAATCCTCGTCCCACCAGTTCAAATTTGGTTCCTAGAAAGATGTCAATATCCATGTATCCATATACATGGATATTAATAGATATGTATCTATATGTACATACAGAGACACCCTTATCAATATATATATATATATATATATATATATATATATATATATATATATATATATATATATATATATATATGNTATATATATATAGATGAATCATTCTCTTATGTTCTCTCCCTCTTCTTTGATTATATTGCCCCTCCATGTCCGTTCCAATTGAATCCCGATACTCCCGTACATATAAAAAAAGTAGGATTGAGAACTCAGAGGGAAATATTTTATGGTGGGAATAGAATCTATTATAATCTCTAGTATAAAATCAATCGAATCCTCCTTTTGGTTCTCATATATCGTGTGCACAATATATCATTATTGATGTGTCAATAAAATATTTTGATTCGTTAATCCATCCCTCTTGCATATTCTCGGATATGAAAGAATTGAATGGATAAGAGGCTCTGATACTAGTCAGAATCTATTCATCCCATTCTGTCCGAAATGAAATTGGATGTATTATTCAATAGAATTGGAGGGTTGAAGTATATCTAAACGTTTCAGAGGATATTTCAGAAGTAGATTCAAATTGAGGTTCAAAATATTGATGTAATAACTTTTGATCATAGTTCCCAGTATGAATATTGAATCTAACATGATGAAACCTATCATTTATCGTGAAATATTGTATTCTTTCCTTGTTGGAGCTCAATCCTCATATATCCATCGAGCTCTCTTTTCTTTCACGAAGTTTCATTATAGAATCTATAATAGCCTTTGGTTCAGGTGGGAAACCTAGCGAATAGACATCCACGAGAATTAACTTCTCTACTCCACGAATGGTACTACAATAATATGTACCAAACATTCCTCTGTGATAGTACATGCTCCCATGGAAACTGCATATTTTTGTTTGGTTCGGGAATTTGTTCGTATAATCAATCTCACTACAGAAGGAGCCTTTTTCATGGTCACAGTCCTCACCATTACAATGAGGTAAGCTCGTCCAGGACCAAATCTTGGTACCGGACTGTAACGATCGGAGTCAAATCACAAACCTATTAATGAAGAAAATTTGATGGAACCATGTATTGTAAAGGAGTGGCCATAAATTGGAGAGTTTGGCCCAATTCGTTCCACAAATCATTTGGGGTAGTTGAAATACCTGGATTCGAAATTGTTTGATTGAGTAAAGGTAACTCTATATGATTCATCATTTTCTTTATGTCATTTTGTACTTCCCTCCTCCCCCTCCCCCCTGAATACTTGAAAACTAAGAAACATTCCAATGTTCCTTTTCTCCACGCATGGACTGAACCAACGATGAAAATAAGCACGAGAATTGAAGTTCTTATAAATGCAGATATAACTTGTATACTAGAACTCATAACCCATAGATAAAGGGGGATTGTTCCAACATCAGGAGCAACAATAACTGAAGTGAACATATAATGATCCTAGATCGGATCTAAGTATCTCCCATTGGTTTGATACTTGATTTGTAACTAATCGTCTGGTTCTTTACCAATGGAGGGCAAAGCTACAGAAATCAAGGATGCAAGAATAGGTAGGAATGAGGCTATATATTAATGAATATATCCATCCTCATTTTATCATGAATATAATCAAATAATTAGATATAGAACTGATTAAGCAACAAAAAAGTTGCCTCACAAATTTCTTCGTTATATTCCCATAATTTCATGTTTCCAACAGTTGTTTAGGTGCCAAAGAGCATGTCCTCAAGGTTCTATGGTGGAGGGATATATGGTATATAAATGCATGGTGTATATTAGTCAATATCTTCCCAAATTAGCAGAAAATATGAATGTGCCTCGCATTTGGCATCTCGACTCCATCAACAAATTTGAAGGGGAGGTCATATTGGGGAAAGGTAGAATGAGGACCGTGAAAGGTAATTAGATGTTGTATATTTAATATATTATACATTTAATTTTTCAATTTTATATTATCATACTTGTTCATTTATTTTTATTCCATCAACTATATTAAAACTTTCCAATGATAGATAATTATTAATATTCAATTGTTATTTTTTCATATAGTTGGTTGAGAGTGGGATGCTCTACATTTATACATTGCAAACAATCTTGATTGGATGGAGTATTGGATAGAATGATGTGAAGAATATTTTGGTAGGTTATCATGGGAAGGGGTTAGTAAGATGATTAAAAAATGCATCATTATCGACATGAATTTCTTGATCTTACACAATGGGAAATTGGTTTAAAAGATAAAAAGGAAAGTATATTCACCCACATTTTTATAGTTATTTCCCATTATATCAATGTATTTGGTTTGTTTATTTGTACTTGTATGGACTGAAATTTGACATGGTTAGAGTAGATGCATGCAATTATGGTATGGGAGGGTTTCCAGACTCAAACATGACTCACACAAACAATTCGACAATCAAACAACAAGCCTATAGAATAATTAATGTGAATGGGGCCAATGCTGAAATTTTTCCAATTTGTGCTTATATGGACTGAAATTTGACATGGTTAGACTAGATGCATGCATTGACGGTCTGGGAGGGTTGTTGGACTCAAACATGACTGACACAAACAATTCAACAATCAAACAACAAGCCTATAGAATAATTAATGTGAATGGGGCCAATGTTGAAATGTGTTCTAGTGGTTTCTAGGAAGAAAATTGTAGTGTCTTGGCAATACAAAGAAAATTTTATCAAATGTTAAGTTTTATCAGTGATGGAAATTCTTTCTTTTTTTCTCGGGTTTCAAAAACACAGAGCTACCATGAACACAAATTGCACAATTTGTTTTTGTCTTTTGATGAAAGATTTTAGCTTCAAGTTTGTTCTTAGACTGGGCTAGGTTTAACTAGCAGGAATGGAGTTTTGGGTCATCAACGCATAGAGTAATAACCGGCTGTGAGAGTCCCCAACCCCATGCAGAGTGAGAGACCCATCATAGAGTGACCAACTGTGAGAGTGCCCTCCTGGTCGAGCACAGGGGAGAATAACCTGTGAGAGTGCCCTTGTTAGCTGGAGTGACGGAAGGGGATCAAGGATCGAGCTATATAAACAACGAGATGCCAAAATTGGTAACACATTATTGCAATTAGTTTTTTTCTTTTTAGTTTAAATGAATTTAATGTATCTCGGTATGCCATAAGTTGTTTTGGAATCAGACAAAACAAATATATTTTCTTGGTATATTATTGTTATTAAGTTAAGAAGGAATAGTCTAAGGTCTTCTTCGGGCCTGTTAATGGCCCCTTAATAAGACTAAATTTGAGTTTTGCAGGCCCTCCCCCCATTTGTCCCCTTTTATGTATCCTTGAACCCTTTTTGGTCCCCATATTCCTTGGACAAGGTTTTAAAATTTTTGGTTTTAAAATTTCCTTAGAAATTTCCTTGGATAAGGTTTTGAAATTTTTGGGTAAAAACCTCATTGGTTGGTTCTACAGAAAAGTAGTAGAACCAACATGCATATGAAGAGCACAAGTAACAACAACATCCTTCATTTCAACGGTATCTCCAAAAACCTAAAATACAAGCAACATAATCTCAACAATGTGCAATGTCAATATAGACTCAACCATAACATTGTATTATCAAGTGGCCCTGACTCAACAAACTCCATGGAAACAACCTCATGCATATCACCATCAATTGAATCAACATTTTCAACTACAAAAACCTTAACTATAGTAACATATGTTGATGATTACAGCTGCGTGAGGCATCCTCCAGGACACAAACCTTACAGAGAGCCCTCGAGTTGGGTGTGTGGTTCCTATCTGAGATAGAACTAGAATGTTGTGTTGGTATCCTCCTTGAAGAGAGTTGAGATGATACTCCAGATGATTCTCCTGTGTAGCACAGTGAGAAAGAAGATCTGTTGAGTTGGACGTGCATGTGGCTGAGCATAGGTGAACTTGTGAAAGCCCATGAGATGGGTGCATCATTCTGAGACAGAGATGAAACAATGTGTTAGCCTCCTCTGAGAAGAGAGTTGATATGATGAACTCCATATGGAATGAGAAATAATATCTTCTAATTTAGACGTGCCTATGGATGAGCACATGTGAACGTGATCCTAGTGGTTGAGCACTAGTGAGTGTGGTTCTCCTATGATCAGATGTAGTGAGATAGAGATATGGACATTCCTTTTGGATGAGAACAGATGGATTTAACCCTAGTTTCTGAGCACTAGTGGGTGTATGATATCCCTTTCTATATTTTTCAAGAGTCAGACTTACTTGTAACCCTATGTGTAATGAAAAGGGTACAGGTCGGCCCCACCTGAATGTAAAAGATAATTAATATGGTAATTCTTAATTATATTATAAGTTATTGAGGTCGACCCTGTTGTTCCAATAGAAACTTTTGTTTACAGGTATAGTCTAATATAAATAAAGGTAAATTCCTCATTGAGGAATCATATAACAAGTGTGAGTTTGGAAATTTCAGCAAACACTTGTTCTTGGGAAAAGTGCGCACCTCTCTTGGGCACTAGGTTTCTAGGGTTTATGAGCACCCTTTTGTGTGATAGGTGTTTATGGTGGTGAAGGTATTTCTCTTGAAGAACATATAAAATTATTAGTTGGGTTTTCTTCCCTTATTGAGAAGGGTTTCCTAGGATACTTCTTGTGTATTGGTGCATGGTGTTTCTTCTTGTGATCTTGGTTGCTACAACAAATTGTTTATGGTTTAAGTAAAATGCTAAGATGGAATGAACTTCTTTCTTAATCCTTGATTATTGAAAAATAAACACAGTATCATAGCATAGGTCTTGAAGAACCCATTGCACAAACATCTACTAGTCTCCTCTCATTTCTGCAGAACCGTATGACCCTCCTAGGGTTTCCAGAAAATCCGTACGACCCTTATTTTTTTGGTTTTCTATCCCTTAATACTTGGACTTCGGGGATAATTTTTTCATAGAAGAGTGCTACATCTTCCAGTGCACTGATCTAAAAATGAAGAAGACTTGATAAACTTGATAAAATTAATTGCAAGTGAAATGTTTATGTGTTTAAAGCAACCGGATCAATTTGCAACACATAATAAAGGATTACTTATGTAGAAATAAACATAGACAGCAACATAAATCATTGAACATCAGACATAAACACAGCAACTTGATAAAGGAGTTCACCCCACTCCGGGCTACATCTCCTGGTCCAGCCTCCAAATGGATCTTTTATATTAAATTTCTCAAAGTTCTCAAAAACATGCCTTACAGTGCTCAAAATGACAAAATGACTGCTCCAATGGCTCCGCAGCGTCCCAAAACCCCTGTCTGGGCTCTTTCGGCACCTGAAACGGTCGAAAAATAAAGAAGATAGCCTCCTTGAAGTTCTCCCCTTCAACTTTGTTGTCTCTGGTTCTACAATCTGCACCCTTGTTCTCCAAACCTGGCACACATGCTCATTTAAGCGGAAAAACCAAGACCCGTACGCAACCGCGCACCGGTACAAACCGTAGAACAGTTAGGGCGCCTCCAGCCCCTAACCGCCTCGGCACTGGGTCATATTGCTCACGCGACCATAGGCTGGGCATAAAAGTCATTTAACCATTTGAAACCGTGCAAATGGATTAAACCACGCGCCAACTCTTAACATGAGTCGTGGGTTCAAAACCCTGCGCAAATAACCAACCACGCACACATTTGTTATATAACAAATGTAACATATATAATACAATGTTATATTCCCCCCGCGCGGATTAATTACAATGCATGCACCATATTTTAATACAAAAATTTGGTTCAAATGTTACCGCGCGCACATATGTTATATGACATATGTATTATGGTATAAACTATGGGTCGGGGCTAAGCCCCAGCCCACCCCCCTTCCAATTAATACAATTTGAAAACTTAAATAGATGCGCGTCGGTACATTAAACAAGGAGCACCAACTGGCATAGCGGTTAGCGAAATATTGTAAAGACTTTGTGTTGTGGGAGGTCCAGGGGTCGAACCCCGCGGCCTCCATTATTTTTACAAAGAAAATATGAGCCAATCAAATGAGGGACATGTGGCGCCCAAGCATTGGGCCACGTGCCCTCTTCTCATTCACTTCCAATACGACACGTGTCATCACACGATTGGGCAACCACCATCCAATAACAATGCACCACGCCTTCCTCTGCCATGTCATCATGATGGTACGGCCCTCCACGTGGCTGTACGGACTGTACGGACAGGTACAGTCAGCATCCCAAATTTTTCCCTGTTTGGCCTGGCGGACAGATCGTGATATCTCCTCCATACGGACTCTGTTTGTGAAAGTAAATATACCGCCGAAATCAGGAAGACGAGACAGACGCAATGGCACTGTTTTCGTCGCAATCTGAGCACTTTGAAAATTGAGCAAAATTTGATCCCCTGATCACACCTCCCCATTGGGAAGCTTTTGGACCTCCAAAAGACTATCTCAATCTATGTGAAGATGAGGGTATAGTTCCATCACCCTTCCAACCTCAATCCACTTGGCCTTGCTTGGATTCGTCCCTTTAAGACCAACTCGCAAATACTCCACATTTCCACGCTTCGAAGTTCGCATCCTCCTGTCAAGTATGGTGTCTTCCTGCAGTTCTGTTAGATACTCTGGCGAAAAATCATCTATGGAAGGAATCTGAACATGCTCTCCTTGATCATCGATCAACGGAGGCTCATACAACTTCAAATTCTCAACATTAACAACTGCATACATCTGCATATATGGAGGCAAATCTAAACGAAAAGCATTGTTACCAATCTTGCCGACAATTTTGAAGGGACCATATCGAATTGGTTTCAAATTTTTACCTTCTCCTTTAAGCCTCTCCTTGCTGATGTAAATCCACACTTCATCACCAACTTCGAAACTGTGATCAACTCGATGCTTGTCATGTCTTGCTTTGTACTTTTCCTGACTCTTCTCCAACTGCTCTTGCACCACCTGATGTATCGACTGAATTTGTTCGATGAACTTCTCTGCCCGATCAATATCATACTGCCCATCAACAGCAATATCTTTCCCAAAGATGAAATCTAAAGGTGACTTGGGCAAATAGCCAAAACAAGTCTCAAATGGCGACATCTACGTCAAAGAGTGCTTGGCTCGATTGTACGCATGTTGAACATAGTGTAAATGTTCATCCCAAAGCTTAGGATGCTTGCTGCAATATGCACGAAGAAGATGTACCACTGTACGATTCACCACCTATGTCTGACCATCTGTTTGCAGATGAAAAGCTGTGCTCTTTTTCAACTTGGTGTCCATGAGTGCCCACAAACTCGACCAAAAACTCCCAACAAATCGAGAATCCTGATAAAAAATGATAGACTTGGGCAAACCAAAATGCACCCAAACATTTTGAAAGAACAACTGTTCTGTTTGTTCTGCCGTTACCTGCTTAGTACAAGGCATCAAAATACACATCTTGCTAAAATGATCAACCACAACATAAATATAATCATGACCCTTTCTCAACATAGGCAAACCACCAACAAAATCCATGGAAATACTTTCCCAAGGGCGAGAAGGAACTGGAAGTGGAGTGTACAAGCCCAACTTTCGATTACATGGTTTACTTGTAGCACACAACGAACATCCCCGCACATATCGCGAAACACTTTCGTTCATCTTAGGCCAGTAGAAATACCTCTGCAAATTTGCCATTGTCTTGCCAACACCAAAATGACCAGCAATAAGAGAAGAATGAGCTTCCCTTATGATGTTGATTCTTTCTCCCTGCGGAATACACAACTTTCCAAGATGATACAAGAGATTATTATGCAAATGATAATCCAATTCTTCAACATGGTTAGAGTGGCACAAAGTTTCATACACTTCCTTAAAGTCAACATCTAAAGCATACTGTTCCACATAACTTTCATGCATTATAGGACTCTGCTTAAGAATAATTGAAGCACTAACAATAGGCCTGGACAACATATCAGCTACTTTGTTAAAAACACACTTTTTATACTTAATAACCAAATGAAACTGTTGAAGAAATCCCATCCATCTGAAGTGCCTAGCTTGCTGAAGCTTTGATTGTGATTGTAAATATTGCAAAGGTTGATGATCTGTGTGTATAATGGTTTCTTTTCCCAACAAATAATGCTTCCATTTCTTAACACTTTGAACCAATGCATATAATTCTTTATCATAAGTTGGATAATTAATCACGACACCATTAAATGTCTCAGAATGAAAACAAATTGGCTTACCATACTGAAGCAAAATTGCTCCCATCGCATAATTACTTGCATCTGTCTGGATTTCAAAAGGTTGTCTTAAGTTTGGAAGTGCAAGAACCGGCGCTGAACTGATCTTTTCTTTCAAAGTATCAAATGCCTGATGTTGCTTGCCTCCCCATTGAAAACCTTGCTTGACACTTGTCACAGCATGTAGTGGAGCTGCAATGGACGAAAAGTTAGCGATAAACTTTCTCCAGTATTGGGTTGCTCCCAAAAAACTCCTTACCTCTGTCACATTGCTGGGCCTGGACCATTCCAAAATAACTTTAACTTTTGAAGGATCAATTTTTAATTCACCACCACCAACAATATGACCTAAGTAAATAAGTGAAGTTTTACCAAATTCACATTTGGATAACTTCAAAAACAACTGTTCTTTCCTCAAAACATCCAACACTCTTTTCACATGTTCAATATGCTCTTCACGAGATTTACTAAAAATCAAAATATCATCTAAGTAGACAACAACAAAATCATCCAGAAAAGGCCTTAATACATCATTCATCACTCGCATAAAAGTAGCAGGTGCATTGCAAAGTCCGAAAGGCATCACCATCCATTCAAACAAACCTTGCTTAGTCTTAAAAGTTGTTTTCCATGTGTCGCCTTCAGCAATCCTAATCTGATGATAACCACTCCTTAAATCTAACTTAGTGAAATATTTTGCATCTTTTAATTGATCTAGTAAATCATCAATACGTGGAAGAGGATAATGATTTTTAACTGTTATCTTGTTCAAAGCCATGAAATCAATACACATTCACCATGTTCCATCCTTCTTTGGAACCAAAACAATCGGAGAACCACATGGTGAAGAACTCGGCACAATTACCCCTTTGTCTAACAACTCCTGAATTTGTTTTTTAATCTCATCATTTTCCATAACTGACAATCTATACATACCAATATTAGGAAGTGGACAATCTTGTTGTAACTGAATTTCATGTTGGATTCCTCTTTTCGGAGGCAATCCCTTAGGTTTTTTAAACATGTCGTCATACTGGTTAACAACTTCAAACAAATTTGATTTTAACTTAGTATCACAACCTTGAAATGCTTCATTCTCAACATCATTTTTAGGTTTGATCATTAAGAGAACAAAGTTTTTACTTGCATTAACTAGCCTCTTCATTTGTCCTGCATTTATGATTGATAAGTTCATTTTCTTAGTGTGAGCTCTGACAACATACTCAACCCCATCTTTAAACAAGTGATATTTGTTTTCCTGATGATAGAATATAGCTTTCCTATCGTACAAATAAGGACTTCCCAAAGCAATGCCACATATATCCAACGGTATCACATCCAACTCTACTTCATCAACAAAATTGGCAGTTATAGCGAACCTAAGTTTACACTTCCTGGTTACTTGTAACTTATAATTATCACATATCCAACCAAGAGGGTATGGCTTAGGATGTGGACTAGTTTCCAACTTAAGTTTCTTTACAGTCTCTTCTGAAATAAGATTTGCTTGTGACCCCGAATCAAACAATGTATCAATCTTTCTATGTTTGGAAATTACCCTTATATGAAAAAGTTCAATTCTTGTTTTCTCCTGTTGAGTTACATTGACATTTGTATTACTTGAAGAGCTAGTACTTGCAACAGAATTATTACCTTGGTAACCCATCGCTGTGATCTTCGTCTCGTCACTATAATCTGAACCCAAATCGTGTACAACATTCGCAACCGTCTTTGACTTCCCTTTGTTGTTGTTGCCAAACTTCTTGGGTCTGCGCTCCGGATGAAGCTTCCAACAATGGTCTTCATCATGGCCTTCCTTTGAACAGTGTTTACATGTGAACTTTTCACCTTCCTTCTTCACAGCAGCATTATTTCTGCCATGGCCTTTGAATTTCTTCTTCCCTTTGTCTCCCTGGCTGTATGTCTTCTTGAAACCTTCATGAGAATCGTTATTTCCCCTGGCTTCCAAAGTTCCAAATGAGTATCCTGTACACATACTTCATCTAAATTCGTGGGATTAAACATTAATATAGTATGCCTCAAATAACTATGAAAAGCACCAATATATTTGAGCAATGTTTCCTGTGAAGACAAATCAACTCCCAAAACCAAAGCTCGTCTCCTAAACTCCTGAGTGAAACTTTGTACATTCTGTCCTTTTGCTTGTCTAAAATTCTGCCATTCCATGGTTGCCTTTTGTTTATATGCTAATGGATAGAATTGCTTTTTAATTGCTATTATGAAGACATTCCAAGAAAGCAAAATTTTTCCATTCTTTTTAATTTCTTCTTGTGTCTTAGATTCCCACCAAATAAGTGCTGAGCCATCTAATCTTAAAGAAGCTAACTGAATTTTTGTTTCATCATCTTGAATCTTTTGTATTCTAGAATAAACTTCAATTTCCCATATCCAGTTATCTAACTTTTCAGCATTAACTTCTCCATTATAAAGTGGCAACTCAAATTTTATATCAAGCTTTAATGAAGGAATTTGCGAAGGAGTTTTACCATGCCCATGGGGAAGATGTTTCGAACTTGAAGAAGAAGAAGAAGATGAGGATGATGGAGGAGGAGAGGGTGGTGGAGAAGCACCATTCCCTCCATCTCTGCCTGGAGTCTTGTCACCACCGTCTCCCTTATGCATTGAAGGGTTAGAGCCTTCACCCTGCGACATCACGGTTCGTTCCAATATGGCTTTCATCATATCTCTCATCTGCATGAGAGTCTACCTGAGGTCTGCTTCTTCATATGGAACACGTTCATGATCTTCTGCATCTGCCATACTTGGTGAATGTCTCTCTACAACTCGTGGTGAATGAAATTGCTTCCTCCTCGTCGGATAAGAACTTGGCTCCACAAGTTGACCTTCTCCTCGTGTGAGTTTCAACCTTGTGAGCATCAGAAACAAAACTTGCAAACAATCAAGTCTTCAAAACCAGTGCTCTGATACCAACTTGATCTAAAAATGAAGAAGACTTGATAAACTTGATAAAATTAATTGCAAGTGAAATGTTTATGTGTTTAAAGCAACCGGATCAATTTGCAACACATAATAAAGGATTAATTATGTAGAAATAAACATAGATAGCAGCATAAATCATTCAACATCAGACATAAACACAACAACTTGATAAAGGAGTTCACCCCACTCCAGGCTACATCTCCTGGTCCAGCCTCCAAATGGATATTTTATATTAAATTGCTCAAAGTGCTCAAAAACATGCCTTACAATGCTCAAAATGACAAAATGACTACTCCAATGTCTCCGTAGCGTCCCAAAACCCCTGTCTGGGCTCTTTCGGCACCTGAAACGGTCGAAAAATGAAGAAGATAGCCTCCTTGAAGTTCTCCCCTTCAACTTTGTTGTCTCTGGTTCTACAATCTGCACCCTTGTTCTCCAAACCTGGCACACACGCTCATTTAAGCAAAAAAACCAAGACCCATACTCAACCGCGCACCGGTACAAACCGTAGAACGGTTAGGGCGCCTCCAGCCCCTAACTGCCTCGGCACTGGGTCATATTGCTCACGCGACCATAGGCTGGGCATAAAAGTCGTTTGACCATTTGAAACCGTTTCTAGGGTTCCACAATTTTCTACAGAATCTTGATTTTAGGGTTTCTGCAACTCTTTGAAGAAACATTTCAACTCAAAAAGTATCCATGTGACACTCTCAAATTTTATTGTTGGTATTCATAAGCCCAACAAAACCTAAGGTTACTATTCCAACCTAACCATTAGGTTTTCTAAGTCCAGTTGGCGAGAGTTTGTGAAGAAATCCAAAAATATGAAGAACAAAAACTTTAGTGGAATATAGGCTTGATGGATCAAGCAACTTCAGCTCCTGGAATTCAAGGATTCAGGTCACCCTTGAATAAGATTAACTTTTGAGTGTGGTAACAAATACTTTACCAAACACACATACCGATGAAGAGAATGAAATAAGAAGGGAAGAAGATGTCAAGGAAAGAAAAATAATCATCTACTCAGTAAGAGATCATCTCCTACATCGTATTGACAACCTGCAAACAACTTATGAAATGTATGAAGCACTAAAATATATGTTTAAAAGTGAAAACACCCTCATAGCCCTTACCTTAAAGGGCCAGCTTCAAAGTACCAAGATGACAAAAGGTGATTCAATTTCTACCTTCTTTATGAAGATATCAGAGATCAAAGAACAACTAGGTTCCACTGGAGAAATCATGTCTGACATAGAACTTGTCTTATCTACTCTCAACAATCTTCCAAAAAACTGGGAACATTTTCTTCAAAGCATTAGTGGAAGAGAAAAGTTACCAACTTTTGATCTTCTGTGGATAGACTATACACAAGAACAACTTAGACTTAGAAATAGAGGAGTGGAAGACTCTCCTGATGACAACCATGCTCTTGCACTTCATACAAAAAAAGGAGGAAGATTCAAAAGAAACTTCAGACAAACATTCATAGATGAGAAATATCCATCAGCCTCAGGTCATAATCAAAGAAGAGATGTGTCAGAGATTCACTACTTTAGATGCGACAAATATGGGCACTATGCAAGAAATTGTCCAACTAGGAAGAAAGGAAGACAATATGCTTCCACCACTGACATTGATCCAGACCCACCCCAAAAGAATGAAGATAAGAGAGATGAGAAGTATTTCCTCTAAAATCAAATATAAAGTTGAGCATGAATGCAGATCCAGGTAAATTGTTTGATCATTAAATTTATAGTTTATTGCATTCTTAAATAGTGAAGGGTATTATCTCTAGTGTGGGATCCCTCATGACTTGGACCATTATCCCTGGTATGGGATTCCAAACCTTATTGATTTATTATTATACTAGACATAAAATATCTAGCAAGCAAGTAAAAGAAGAAATCCATCCTTCAGACTTCAGAGAGATTTACTTGACTCAGTGGGAGTCAAAAAAAAATGAAGGAAGAGACATCAACTTCTCCCCCTTCAATAGTTCATAGGGAGACAAACATTATTCTAGCTGATCCAGTTTCTCTAGTTGATATGCCCAGATATATTGCAGTAGGACATAAAAATGTATGCCTAGGCTCGACAAAATTTTGCAGAAGGCAGAGGAACATACAAGTCCCTAAAGGGACATCCTGAGAAAACAAAAGAGTTTTTCAAGCTACCCTTCATCCATGAGCCACTTCATTGATTATGAGGCTTCATGTCATGGAGAAGTAATAGGTGAACAGGTATGGAAAGATGCCATAATAGAATAATACCAGTATATATTAAAGAATGATATATGAGACATTGTTCCAAGACTATAACGGAAGTCTATGGTGACTTCCAAATGGATCTATAAAATCAAGCATGCAGCTGATGGAAGTGTCAAGAAATACAAACCGAGATTTGTGGCTAGAGGATTCCCACAAACAGAGGGAGTTGTCTATGATGAGACACTTGATCCAGTAAGCCCAATACACTTCCATCCATACTACCATCCATGAGTTGGAAGCTACATTAGATGGATAGACTCTTGATGAGTTTGGGTTTCAGTAAATGTGTTGTTGATCCAAAACTATATTACTACATTATTGACGAGAGCCTGATTTTGATGACTTATTTAGGAAGACGAGTTATTGGATACAAGAAAGATTTGACTTTTGATTTCAAGATAAAGGGTTTGGGTATAATGCACTACTTCTTGGGACAAGAAGTATGAAAAAAGACTGATGAGATTTTTCCTAAGTCAAGGAAAATATACAGTGAGGGTATTAAAGAAGTTCAGTATGACTAAATGCAAATCCATGCCTACACCGATGATGATGGATTTGAAGAAAATGAATGATGATGATTCAAAGGAGATTCATCCATAGATGATTGGATCATTGATGTATCTAGTTAACCCCAAACTCGATATATGTTATGCGGTGAATGTACTTAGCCATTTCATGAGTCAGTCGAGACAGACTCACTAGACAACAACAAAACATGTATTGAGATATCTACGAGGCACAATTGGACACGGACTGAGATATGCCTCCAGTGCAGACTTGAGTTTGCAGGGATATGAAAAATGGACAGAAAGTGGACCGGAAGAGCACACCCGATTGTTGTTTTACCTTGACGTTTTCCATGGTTTTCTAGTGCAGTAGGAAACAAATTTATGTGGCCTTGAGTACCACATAAAGAGTATATAACATTGAGTGTGCGACATAGTGTGGCTTCACAAAATTCTGAAATATTTACTTGATCATGAGATGGATCCTATGATTATAACCAGAGATGTGTGAAGCTCTTTAAGAACCCTGTGTTTCATGATAGATCAAAACACGTTGAAATAAAAATTTCCTTTTTCATAAACATAATGCAGAGGAAAGTAGTACACGTGCAATACCTTCTTACATATGAGAAGATTACAAACACCTTCACCAAATTGGATTGGTGAAGAATACATCTCTAACTGAGAGGGAGTGTTGATGATTGCAGCCAAGACAAAGTTTGATTACTTTCGTGTGAGATTGTTGGGTATGTGTTATATTCTTTGCATGTGTGTGTGTGGGCGTGTCAGATATGACAACTGCGTCTGACGATCCATCGTAGTAGTGCTTTTTTTGTGTCGTGTGCGTCAGGCTCTTTCCTAGGGGGATCCTAGGGGGGGGGCAGGTATGCCCCCCCTTGGTTACGTGGTTTTTTCTTTTTTTAGCGGATTTTTCTATTTTTAGCGGTTTACTAAAAATAATCTTGGTTTTAGGGATTAGGCTTTTGGTATCTACGGAATACCTAAAAACATTGTATATATTGTATATAGAATGGTGAAATTTGATAATGAATATAAGAAAGGTTTTCCCAATTGAGGGTTTCCGGTATAAATCTTTGTGTACTAAGTGAATAAGCCATTGATTAAATTATGTTTTGCTTAAGAATTTATATGCATTGCTTTACTTCACAGGTTTAAAAATTGCATGTGGTATCAGAGCTCGTTTTTGGCTTCAGAGGGACGCCTTTGTTGTTGAGGGTTTGGCTTGGTCTTGATAGATCAAGTTTATCTTGGGTCTATGATAAACCTGGGTTTAGTGGGAGATTTTGCAGTGGTGATTTGAGTGCAGAAAGAGGAATGGCGAGTTCTTCTAGAATCGAGATAGAAAAGTTCAATGGTAAAAAATTTGAGCTATGGAAGTTGAATATGGAGGACCTTCTGTTCACGGTCAATCCGTCACCAGGTGAGCAAAATGGAGACCGATCTGCATGTCCTGCTGGGTTCATCAGGATAGAACATCTGTGGCAGCAAAAAGGGTTAACAGAAAACAGAAAACAAAATAGAATACAATCTATCTAACAGCTGAAAGAAAATAACAATTCAAAAATAAACAAAAACGTCAAATATGAGACAAGGGAGTTATCAATGGTTTCAAGGCTTGATCTATTAGCGAAAACCATAGCACACGCTGAAGAAAGGGATAAGGGTTCCTCTTCCCTCCAGTGGAAGGTCCTTTGGGGATCCTCAACAGAATGCCTTCCTTACAAAATGAACAGAACAGAAATGGGTGGTGAGAGAACTCTGGATTACACAGCTGATGGACTGGTTGTCAAAGGCTAGGCTTTGAATCATCTGGACAGCGTAACTCTGCTTTGAATTCTCTACTAAAACAATGAGTCTTCATGGCTATTTATAGCAATTTCCAGTCGGTCACGTAACCAACTTCCGGTGTAAACACGGACCTGTTTAGGGTTCGCTTAAGCCATAAATTCGCCGAATTTGCAGAGCCGACTCTAATCTGAGGGTCAAATCATCTTGGGGGCCAGTCCACAGGCAGTCGGGAGGCCGACTTAAGCAATTAATGCACCGTATTAGCAGATGCGCGGATTTTTGTGTGGGCAGTCGCGCGTCGGGCACGCATGCGCGCGTAACACGTTTTTGTCCCACGCATACGCGCGCGCACCCTACTGTTGTAACGTGCCCTTCAATTTTTGGTTACTTTGTATAGTTTTTTACCTTTCTGGAATGCTGTGAACTTAATTCAGTGCCATGAATGACTTCATTGCTGTTTTGATGATGTGGAGTTCTTGTCGCCATGTGCAGATGAAATTTCAGTGATAACAGATGCCCCCTGATGGATGAGGTTAGGAGCATACGTATAGCCGAAATCTATCAATGTTTCTTCTACTGAGAATGTTGTTGTAAGGGAAAGCAATAGTGGGACCCTTCGAAACGATCCGTTGGAGGAAAAAGGAACCCATATCTCGACCTTCTGAGAGACGTGCATGAAAAAATATACAAATGTGTACAAACGAGGTGGGCATGCCCCATGCTCGTGTAATGTAACTCTGAAAAAAGATGACTGAAGTGTTGGTGTAGACAACTGCAGCGCCCGCAGGGGCGATAAATGAGAAAGGCAGAAGACAATTCTGCAACAGAACATACTCTGAATAACAGGCAATGATCACTGTAATAGGCAGCGATGATGATGTGGGCATTGATGGCCCTACCAAGTTCAGAGGTCTTCGGCAAATGACAAAAAGAACTGCAATAGTCGCAAAGTAAGACCCACCATAACATGAGAGAGTCTTGGCGTCGAATGTTATGGGGGCCAACGACAGCAGGAAGCAATGTTGTTTCTCCCTGTGCCATCCGAGATCTCTCATTAATAGAGAATGAGAATCAAGATACTGTCTCCCTTTTGGAAAAGTGTGTTGATGTCGACAAAAGGGGGACGTGACTCCCAGAAGAAAAAAGGTACTCCGTGGAATCTACTGAGGTGATGAAATGGCAGAGGTACATGGACGAAGTCAAGAAGTGGGATGACTCAAGACTGCCCTTGGTTGGAGGATATATGAGAGAAACAGTGGCCACAACCGTGTAACAAGGTCGAGTGTCAGGGGGACGACAAGACCAGGGCTAAGTT
>JASDQU010736832.1:558233-581916 GCA_032191745.1 Picea mariana | reverse complement strand
TGGCAGTTTGATGTATGCAATGGTTTGTACTAGACTGGACATTGCACATGCAGTGGGAGTTTTGAGCAAGTATATGTCAAAACCAGGGAAGGAGCATTGGACAGTAGTAAAGAGGGTCTTCAGGTATCTTCATGGCACCACCAGTTATGGATTGTGCTACCAAGGAAGATCGGGATTGGACGGAGTGGTGGACATACATGGCTTTGTTGATGCAGACTGGGTTGGAGATCTGAATCGCAGAAGATCTACAAGTGGGTATGAGTTTAACCTATTTGGAGGAGAAATCAGTTGGATGAGAAAAAGACAGGCTGTAGTGGCACTCTCAACTAAAGGAGCTAAATACATGGAAGCCACTCATGCAAGCAAGGAAGCAGTATGGTTACAAAGATTGTGTTCAGGTATTGTGTTGGTACAACAAGCAGTGAGATTAGATTGTGACAGTCAGAATGCAATCTTCCTGGCAAAGAACCCATCTTATCATTCGAAGACAAAGCATATTGATGTTCAGTATCACTTTTTGAGAGACATGGTTGAGGAAAAGAAGGTGTTGTTGGAAAAGGTTGAAACTTTGAAGAATGTTGCAGATTCATTGACAAAGTCTGTGAGCACAGAAAATTTCTCCTGGTGTAGAGTAACAATGGGCATTGTTGCCCTGGATTGTTGACTATATAATCCCCTCGACCCCTGGATGCAAAGAAACAACAAGTGGGAGAATGATGGGTATGTGTTATATTCTTTGCATGTGTGTGTGTGGGTGCGTCAGATATGACAAGTGCATCAAATATAACAACTGTTTGGGCGGTTTTTGCTATTTTTAGCGGATTTTTCTATTTTTAGCGGTTTACTAAAAATAATCCTGGTTTTAGGGATTAGGGTTTTGGTATCTACGGAATACCTAAAAACATTGTATATATTGTATAGTGAATGGTGAAATTCGATAATGAATATAAGAAAGGTTTTCCCGGTTGAGGGTTTCCAGTATAAATCTATGTGTACTATGTGAATGAGCCATTGATTAAATTTTGTTTTGCTTAAAAATCTATATGCATTGCTTTACTTCACAGGTTTAAAACTTACACTTCCTTCCCCGTGCAGTTAGGAGGTAAAATTGTATGTGTCAAAGTGGAGGTAGTCGATGCACCTCTCGACTACAACCTGTAGTTAGGAAGGAGTTGGACTTATGNNACATGAAGGATCTCGGTGTTGCTAACTTCATTCTGGGAATGGAGATTAAAAGAGATCATGTAAACAGGAAAATCTGGTTGAATTAGAGAAAATATGTTGAGACAATATTGCAGAGGTTTAATATGCATGGAAGTAAACCGATCAAGGTTCCTATTCCTATAGGTGTAAAGTTATCTGCAGATCAGTGTCCCAAGACACAGGAAGAAGAAGAGGTCATGTCCCATGTTCTGTATGCCAGTGCAGTTGGCAGTTTGATGTATGCAATGGTCTGTACTAGACCAGACATTGCACATGCAGTGGGAGTTTTTAGCAGGTATATGTCAAAACCAGGAAAGGAGCATTGGACAATAGTAAAGAGTGTCTTCGTGTATCTGCGTGGCACTACCAGTTATGGATTGTGCTACCAAGGAAGACTAGGATTGGACAGAGTGCTGGACATACATGGCTTTGTTGATGCAGACTGGGCTAGAGATCTGGATCGCAAAAAATCTACAAGTGGGTATGTGTTTAGTCTATTTGGAGGAGAAATTAGTTGGATGAGCAAAAGACAGGTTGTAGTGGCACTCTCAACTACAAAAGTTGAATACATGGAAGCCACTCATGCAAGCAAGGAAGCACTATGGTTACAAAGATTGTGTTCAGGTATTGGGTTGGTACAACAAGAAATGATATTAGATTGTGACAGTCAGAGTGCAATATTCCTAGCAAAGAACCCTGCTTATCATTCGAAGACAAAGCATATTGATGTTCAGTATCACTTTGTGAGAGACATGGTTGAGGAAAAGAAGGTGTTGCTGGAAAAGGTCGACACTTTGAAGAATGTTGCAGATTCATTAACAAAGTCTGTGAGCATAGAAAAGTTCTCTTGGTGTAGAGTAAAAATGGGCATTGCTGCCCTGGATTGTTGACTATATAATCCCCTAGACCCCTGGATGCAAAGAAAACAACAAGTGGGAGAATGTTGGGTACGTGTTATATTCGTTGCATGTGTGTGTGTGGGCACGTCAAATATGACAACTATGTCTAACGATCCCTCATAGTAGTGCTCTGTTTGTGTCATGTGCGCCGGGCACTTTCCTAGAGGGGTCCTAGGGGGGGGCAGGTATGCCCTCCCTATTTACACGCAGCGTTCGGGGCAGCACCTTGAAATTTTGTTTTGGGCGGTTTTTGCTATTTTTAGCAGATTTTGTTATTTTTAGCGGTTTACTAAAAATAATCCTGGTTTTAGGGATTAGGGTTTTGGTATCTACGAAATACCTAAAAACATTGTATATATTGTATAGTGAATGGTGAAATTTGATAATGAATATAAGAAAGGTTTTCCCGGTTGAGGGTTTCCGGTATAAATCTATGTGTACTATGTGAATGAGCCATTGATTAAATTATGTTTTTCTTAAGAATCTATATGCATTGCTTTACTTCACAGGTTTAAAACTTGCATGTGGTATCAGAGCTCGTTTTTGGATAATGTCTCCCTATCTGAGAGGGAGTATTGATGATTACAACTGCGTGAGACATCCTCCAGGAAACAGACCTGAGAGAGAGCCCCTGAGTTGGGTGTGTGGTTCCTATCTGAGACAGAACTGGAACGTTGTGTTGGCCTCCTCCTTACAGAGAGTTGAGATGATACTCCATATGATTCTCTTGTGTAACGTAGTGAGAAATAAGATCTGTTGAGTTGGACGTGCATGTGGCTGAGAACATGTGAATGTGTGAAAGCCCATGAGCTGGGTGCATCATTCTGAGATAGAGATGAAATGATGTATTAGCCTCCCATGAGAAGATAGTTCAGATGATGAACTCTATATGATTCTCATGTGTAATGCATGGAGAAAGAAGATCTGTTGAGTTGGACGTGCATGTGGATGATCACAGGTGAATGTGATCCTAGTGGTTGAGAACTTGTGAGTGTGGTTCTCATGTGAGACACAGTGAGATAGAGATAAGGGAATCCCTGTGGTTGAGCACAAATGGATGTACCCCTAGTGGTTGAGCACTAGTGGGTGTATGAGATCCCTTGTTATATTGTTCAAGAGTCATACTTAATTGTAACCCTATGAGTAATGAAAAGGGTACAGGTCGGCCCCACCTGAATGTAAAAGATAATTAATAGGGTAATTATTAATTATATTATAAGTTATAGAGGTCGTCCATGTTGTGCCAATAGACACTTATGTTACCACTCTGAAACATGGGTGCAATATTGATGCTATATCGTAAGCCTATATGTTACCACTCTAAAACTTTTAACCAAGTTGTTGTTAACTATCCTACATATGATAAAGAGTTGTATGCATTAATTCAAAGCGTAAAGAAATGGAAGTACTACTTGTTAGGTAAGGAAACAATCATACATACAGATCACCAACCCTTACAGTATCTTCAAGAAAAGACCAAATTGCAACAATCTCGACACTACATATGGATGGGTTTTCTACAACAATTTTATTTGGTAATCAAGTACAAAAAGGGTACAAGCAACAAGGTAGCCGATATGCTTTCTAGACCTCTTATTTTTTCTTCTCTTATTTTGAAGAATGCTTCTTTATATCATGATATATATGTAGAACAATATGCCATCGATGAAGATTTTAAATAAGTATATGAGAAGCTAAGCCATGGTGCACAAGTAGAGAACTATTGTCTGTAGGGAAAAATACTCTGCCATCTTGGAAAGCTATGCATTCCTACAAGTGAACGAGTCCATGTAATATGATAAGCGCACACTTATCTTGTGTCTATGAATTTTGGGGTAGGAAAAACTATGGCTCATTTGCAGAAGCTTTGTTACTAGCCTAAAATGAAAGAAATTGTAACTAAATATGTAAAGGGGTGTGTGATGTGTTATGATTGTAATCCCACTAATATAAAACTAGGGCTATACTCACCACTTCATGTTCCATCCCATCCATGGGAAAGTATCTCCGTGGATTTTGTAGGGGGTTTACCAATGACCAAAGGGGGTCATGACTATTTGTATGTTGTAGTGGGTAGGTTCAACAAGATGTGTATCTTGATGCCATGTAAAATGCAGATCATTGCTGAGAAGACTACTAATCTCTTATTTTAGTATGTTTGGGTTCACTTTGGGTTACCCACATCCATTGTCTCGGATCGAGATACTTGATTCCTTCGGGATTTTTGGACTAGCTTGTGGAGAATGATGGATACACAATTGAAGAGGAGCATTGCTTTCCATCCATAGACCGATGGACATATAGAGGTGGTTAACATAACAATAGTAATTTTTCTTCGAGTCTACTACGACAAACATCCCAAGTTATGGGATGAACAAATACCCTATGTACAACATGCTTATAACCGAGGTTTACATTCCTCCACTCAGAGTTTTACCTTTTGAGACATGTGTTGGGTACCTACCCAAGGTTCCTTTGGACTTGATGTATGTAAGAGATGTTGATGTGAATGAAGAACAAACATATGAAAGAGCTCACAAGTTCATCCAGAGGATCCAACAAGTGCACCAAGCAGTCAGGGAACAGTTGGAGAAAATTCAAGCACAGTATAAAGCTTGGCATAACAAGCACATGGTTGATCATCAGTTCCAAGTTGGAGACTAGGTATGACTTCACATCAAAAAAGAGAGATTAAAGGGTGAAGTAAAGAAACTCAAGCCCATTCGTTATGGACCCTTCACTATCTTGGAGAAATGTGGTACCAATTATTTTCCTCTAGACCTTCCACCTTATATGCAGATTTACTTAGTTGTGAATGTCGAGAAATTGAAACTTTTTGAACCTCCCATGATCATGGATCGGGATGAGGAAGTTTCAATACCTTCAGTTGATGAGTTTGAACCTGAGTACTTGGATGAGTTTCGAGAAGATATCATCCTGGACAAAAGGACGAGGACTTCACGCAATGATGATGTTGATTATCTTCGAGTAGGCTTAAAGGGCACACATCCAAGCAAGGCAAAGTGGATTGAGAAGGACAAAGTGAGGGGACTCTTCCCTCACTTACCTATTGATTGATGAAAGGTTTTGGTGGTCCAAAAATCTCTCAGTGGGAAGGCATGATCCAAAAAGGATCAAGATAAGGATAAGAACCACACAAAACTTGGAGAGGCAACTCAGGATGTCAAAATGGCCTCAGCAGACAGAGAAAGAGAAAAAATTAAAAGTTCCCAAAACCCAGTGAAATTGACATTATCGTGAAGAGAGCGTCACAAGATTTCTAACGGTACAAACGGGTCGTCAAACAAAGTTACAGATTGAAATATATTCATGGTCAAAGTTTGGTCAACCTAGCCCAGTCACATGAGGATGAGTCAACATCCATATTGATGACATCAACATATGTACGGATGACATCAGCATCCGTACAGAACACGTGGCAGGAGAAAAAGGTGACACATGTCATGATGACATCATCAAGGTGACGTGGAAATATCAGAGGTTTCCACGTGTCACCCAGTTTTGGCACTTTCAAACCTATCCATGGAGCAATAAGATAATGCCACATGGAAGTCCATACAGTGGCATGGTATGATGACGTACGATGACATGGAAGAGGAAGACATGGCTGAATGGGAGGTTGCCACATGGTCCAATTAGGGGCTGCCACATGGTAGGCGGCAAAATCACAATGATATCCCATGACCAAATTTTAAAAATAAAATAAAATATTGGCAGGTTTGCCAAATCTCGTGGACCACGCCAAACTTGGCCATGTTCTAACCATTGGAGACCTAGATAACGCCACCGCTAAAATTGGTGGAACAACTTTGGTTTATATTTACATATATTACAACAAATTAAACCAAAAGGGGGAGGCCCTCGGGTTTGACCTCGAGACCTGTTAAGGGGTTCTAAATCCATTTAACTTAACAATAGGAACCAAACCCACCATCGAGGCCCAATTAGAATCTCTAGCATTTGATTGTGGAATGGTTCTCTAGATCTTGTGATCTAACCAATTAGTCGATGGGATTTACGTAGTGATTGACATGATGTCATCTGGTGAAAACTCCTCTTTCATTTTGAACGTTCTCTTTTTTGTATTTTCTCTTATAGGTGGGACCGATACAAGATAAATGTTGGTATAAACTAGCTGGGTCACAAAGGGGAAATGCTTAAATATAGAAGAAGGTTGAGCTTGGGATAAAACTCATGCTCAAGCATGTAGACAATGATTATTACACCTATGACAAGCTTAGTACTAATACATCAGCTTGTTGGAATTTCAATTATTGAATGAGATACAATCTATCAGAAGAGAACATACATGCAATAAAATGATGGCAAGAAAAATAGTTTCCTTCGCTCTAATCACCAATCACACATTAACACAACAATTTGCTTACATCATTAGAGGCAAGAATAATAAAAAATATTGAATCAGATAACTTATCAACAAATTCATAAACTCTTACTCATTACATCATCCATTCATGAGATAAATTCGGAAGTAATTCCTCCTTATGATCCAATCACATATGCTTTGATGAAAATAGAAACTTGTCTCAGGTCCTAAACATGACTTCTCAATTAAGGTAGCTCCAATATAGTTCTTTACAATTCCAAAAATGAGGGTCTTTTTGAAAACCATCGACCCTTTCTAACAGGTTTATCCAATTATTTAAAACAAATTATTAGCTAAAAATAACTATCAAAAGTGCAAGCTAAGTAAAACAAAACATCTTCATGTGGTGCTTTCATCTCTTAGTCTTCTAAGAGTCATCAAATGATTTCACTTGAGTGGATGAATCTTCTCATACTCTGACTAGTTGACGAAGAGTTCATCGCATGTGTTGGCATACGGGAATTTTTGTTGGTCCATGGGGGTAGAAAGGGTCTCCTTTATCTCCACTGCTCGTGCCCAATACTTGATTACTTTAGCACTTAAGTGTTGTAACACTATTCGAGCCTTGATCAGGTGCTCCATGAACTGTTGCACATGACTTGGTGCCATGTTGGCCACCTTTTCTATCTCTGCAGTCCACGATGAGTCTTGTTCTGCATGTAGTTTGACTATCCCATGCAAGTCGACAAAGTCCTCAGGTGTGCCGAATTCTAGGAGATCGATGTCTCTCATCGCCTGATTGATCTTGATCCAGCTCCTTTTGCAATAAGCCCATTTCTCTTAGATATCCTGATGTAGTTCTTGGGCCATTTTCACCCAGTATTCAGTTGACTTCCTTATGCGGTCATTGTTGTTGTCCCTTAGCACCTGAATACCGTGATCTTTGGTGTCTCGACCCTTTTAAACTGCGCTGATGTAATCAATTATTTCCATTAGTTGGTGATCTTTCTCATACCATCTTTCCATGTCCTTGCATGTTGCCAGCACCATAAGGGTGCCTTCTTGGAAATCAACTATCCCTGCAGTAAAAAGGTGTCGCTCATTCATGAATTTACTGTAGGCATCCTGGAATTCGCTTCTCAAGAACATCGTGGCCTGCGTGGAGTCCTGATAATATTTCTCCAAATGGTGTAGATTCTCTAACTCTTTCAGCGTAGCCTCCAACTCCTCTTAATCTTTCCTCACTCTATCCAGGGTGGCATATGTGATTGCCATCCCTATGCCGATAAGCTTGGACGTCTTGGCATACTCCATGCTAATCAATTTCTCCTCTGTGGTGATGAGGATGGAGCTGTCCAGAGTAAGCCTCATTTTCTTAGTGTTTCTCTTCATGATGGTTGTCCTCTTTTGGTCGTAGGCGATGGCTTGTATATCGGTGACCTCATCCACGGGTTCATGGATTTGATGCTCTCCGCAAGTAAGCGTGTTTCCCAAGCTCCCGACTATGTATATTTGTTCAAGACTGGGTTCTTAAACTTCTTTTGTATGTCCCGAAAGTTTGGCCTCTAGTTGTTGGTCATCGGGAGGTAAAGTACTGGCCAAAATTGATGAATCAGGGGTAGTCTCGGTACTTACTTGATAATCGGTTGTTGAGATGTCAATTTCCTGCTGTGGAATTTCTTCCCCTTGTTCACCTAATCCTATTTCATCCCTCGAGCTATCCATTGGGATCCCCGGTGTGTCGAATGGATCATCATCCAAGGCACTTTATACCTCATGCTCCTTTTATGGACTTCTCTGACTTGGAGCATCGGGACCTGGGGTAGATGTTTCTCAGGTTCTGTTTCCTCTATGATTTTCACCAGAGTGACCAGGGACACCTCTAATCTCTCCTCGTCGTCATAGATGGTTATTAGATCGAACATGGGTTTTGTGTACTTTCTCTCCCTGATTTACTCGCTATCTCAGGCTGAGTCGACACATCCCCTGGTGATCCTACCTATGGAGTTGAAATTTCATGGTTATCTGACCTGATGATTTATTCAATTTGTATCAGCTCAAGGTCACTAGGTCCTCCCCAAATTTTGATCGGGTGGTAAGATAGAACCTTTGTCATCTATATGAGGTATGGTTCATTTTGCAGCTGATCAATTACTCTTTGTGCCTCTTTCATTAAGCACAGACCCCTTGTCTTTGCCTCTGGTGTCAAGAACAATCACCTTCCTTGCACCTTTGTTGCCAATAGGGAACCTAAATTCATGTTGGCTCAACCCTTGTTGTTTGGCTTGAGAAATATGCTTCACGAAATAGAACCCCACATGGAAACCGTAGGGTATGAAGGCTTGTTTCTTGTCTTTGACCAATGTGGTGTTATATCCCTACAAGATGGTCTGATAACAAATTTCTCCTATGACGAGTCGGTCCGGGACATGAGCTGGTAGGATATGTGGTGCTCCAGTGGCCCTAAACACCCTGATGTAAGTGGATTGCTCATCCAAGTACTAATGGCATACCTTGGATATCAGTTTCTTGGTTTTTGCCGATAGCCTTGGGAATTCCTTCTTAAAAATAATAAAATAAATCTGGGCAATGAATTCATCGCAGAGGAGGGAGTAATATTTCTTGTACTTGTTTTCCCATAGCATGTTGAAGTAGACATGGACCAGGAGCTCTGCAACATGCTAGCTCAGATTCATGTCGGTGAAGACGTTCCTAGTGCACATGACATCAAGCATGTATGAGGCCATGTAAAAAGCTGGTGCTTCTTCTTCCTTCGGCGTCTGAGCCTGCTGCACACAGGTTCTTAGTTGTTTGGATATTATTTCTCCCCAGTTGAATCTGTACCTGACGATTGCAACTATGTATGCCAAAGGCATCCATGCTTTCGAAAACCTGGAGCAATATTTTCTCCATATATCCGACAGATGAGAGCCATCAAATAGATGTATGGCTCCCTCAGGTTAATTGTCCCGTACCATCCATTGCTCCGATTTGTGAATTTCTTGTCTTCCCTCCACCATGAGGCCATCAATCAGCTGGTTTCATGGAGTTCATAGAAATTCACCACAAATTTGGTGTTGAGTCGCTCCTCCAGGTCCCTAAGCTTATAGTATTTATGGACCTCAGTTGGGAGGAAAACCCCGATGCACCCGCCATTCTCATCATTAATCAAAAATTTATGCCCGTTCGTATGGTCAATGAGCCACTTGAGGACCTCTATGTAGGGGAAAACGAGGGTTCTTCTTGACACCATGTGTAAATATGACCTTCGGATGTTGGGGAACACCTGGTCATCAAGCACCCTTACATTTGGGTCACTGTGTGGGATATACTCTAGGTATTCTTCTTTGCTAATCCTGTTGAAGAGATCCCCCCACTATGGGAGCACTACCTTGGATCTGGTGCTTACCTCTGTATCTCCAAAGGTCGAAGGTTGGATGAAAACTTTCTTTGTTGTTGTCTTGACGACATGCTCTGGTCTAGGGACGTACTCCAACTGCCTCATGGTCCTTGGAGAAGAGCCTTTTCCTTTCTCTAGTTATTTTATCTTCGGTGCTCTTGAGGAGCGTCTGATGGTTGGATTTCTCGGCGGCATTGTTCCTACAACTTGAGCGGACTGTTAGAGACTGTGTAAAAATCAGACTAACACATATAAATTATAACCAACGAATTGACAGACTTGGAAACATACCTCTGAAGCTTGTTAAACCTGGTTTTTGATAATCACGGGGTCGGTACAGTCTTTGAGTTTCTCATTTTTCTCCTTCGGACAGTCTAGAATTCCCTTACACGCAGAATGAATTTTTTCACAATGGTTCAATATATTTTAAACAGGGAAGATCTTACTGTGTCACATCATCCATTCAATTTGGGTTATGAGTGAAAATTCAATAAATCTATCGCCAAAAATTTAGAACTTAAATTCAGCATGGGTTGATGTCGAAGGTGTGGGTGGTGATGTGGTCTATCGGCGATTTCAAAATTGTTGTTCTGATTTGCGCATGAGGTAGCAACTAATACGGGCTCGGGTATTAATTAGCTCCTTAAATGTTCAGAATCCAATCGTATCTAATGATGAAAATGTCTCATCGTGTCACCCTTTTAGTGAGTGGATCGGGGATCGGGATCATGCTATGAACATTTTCATTGATATCCTCCTGCAAAATATCCAATGCCGATTGATCTTATCATACAGTTCTGACGTGGAAAAGCTGACTCAAAGGTGTGACTAGGACCTAGGTAACCAAGAATGAATCGGGATAGAACCAAATGGTACGACCTTCTTACCTAGTAAAGACATGTGGCGCTGGAGACAGGTGGCTTAATTCTCTCGTATTAGTCAGATTCAGGAATTTCCTTAAGATATTCGTTCTAAAACACACCTCATCTTGTCGATGCCAAAAAATTGTCAAGGATCGGCGATCGACGATAAGCCTACCAAAGCGCTCTCGGATCGTCTCCTTAAAAAAATTCCCGATGTCGAAAATGCATCAAGGATCGGTAATCAAGGATAACTTTATCATGGTCAAAATGTTTGTTGTGATCCTTCTGGGTTTTCCCCGATTCCGATAAAGTGTGTCGAGCATCAGCTATCGATGATTTCTTTTCGTTCTTTGCTAATGCCTCCCCGTATTTTAGCGATGTTGAAGAGGGATCGACTATCTCTCAAACCTTTATGTGAAAAACTTAACGCAAACCAAAACTTCCTTATGTTGATGCCCGATGAATATCGACACTCGATGACTGTTGTTTTCCAAGTGGTTCCTATACTTACTTGAATTCCTTCCGACACTGAACCTGAGTGCATTGGGTGCAGTGTTTGGCTATCGATTCTTACTTTAGGTGTTAAGGTATTTTAGTCATGGGATTTCACAAATTCAAAAAAACCTGGATAGGTGATGAGAGTCATGAAAATAAACAAAGACAAAACATTTCCCAACATCAGATAATGTAGAAGACCAAGTGGTACCCAAAAAGTGAGAAACATTTGATAAGGCTTTTTAGGGTGTGTTGAGTGCTCAACAAATGGCGACTTATTGAGAGAAAGTAGAATCTTTGTTCCTACCTCTTACTTAGCTGATGCAAAAACTGGTTACGAACTCAACTGGTTTTTATCATAGACTCTTTTATCCTTGCATTTTAAATTCCCTAGTTGGTGCATCTGGGCCTGCCTGTGGGGTTTCAAACTTTATTCCACCTTTGTTCCTATAACCCTGACCCATGCCCTCTTTTACAAGAGTCGAGTAAACCATTCACCGACACTAGGCCTTTTAGTTATCATCATTCACTTGCTACGGTGCTTCTCTTCTACTAGCGAGTGCCCATAGCCCCAACGGAGTCACCCCAACGTCACAGACCTTGCTCCGCTGCTAGCGAGTGCCCATAACCACTATGAAGTTATTTGCATACCCTCTCCTACTTTGCACTCATTTGATATAATTGATTTTATTTCGGCAGAATTCCCTGAGCGAGGGGGAGAGGAGGACTTCTGTTATTTGCAAAATGAGATGGTTAAGGTGAAATTTTTTCTATCTCTATGTTGAGGTACATGTATTCATTTCTAGATTTAGGTTTTACCAGACCACCAGGAGGACATTTCATCACTTTTCCAAGGTTGTTTATTTTCATAGGTTAGATACAAAACTCCTTCAAACCACCACAATTCTCCCAGCGCTTCTTGTGTTATATGTAAGCATGAGTCAGGAAAAGAGTTCCTTGTATCGCATAAACTAAGGTCAACCAATGTGTTTCTAAACACAAACTTCAAAAGTGCAGAAGATACTATAACAAGCAAAACAAAAAATGAAGAACTCTGCAATTAGTCTACCTAAAAACAAAATATCATGGAAATACACACATTTTTTTTTAACATAAATATTGTTTTAGGGCTTGTCCATTCACAGGGAGGGCGTCAGGTTCCCCCCTCAAATTTTGCAACCGACATGTGCCTACCCCAATTTTCTCAACTACCTGAAAAGCACTAAGCCATAGATTTTTATACTTCGAATGTTTTCCCTTCGACTCATTTTCTCGGTCCCATTTCTGGACTAAGTATCCTACTTAAAAATTCTTCTCCTCAACCTTATGTTTATCAAACCACCTTTTAACTATCTATTGGTGAGCTATGAATTTTGATTTTTCTTTCTCCCTTTCTTCTTCCAGCATGAGAAGGGTATCAATCCTTTGTTGTATAATTGATGAGGGTTTTCCTTTAGAATCCTGAAAACTGAAGAGATGGAAGATATATCTCGTTCAGGAGAATGGATTCATGTCCCTATACCAGAAAGTATGGGGAATTCCCTATAGCTTCCTTGGGTGTTACTCTATCATCCCATAAGGAATTATGAAGCGAATTGTGCCAATTCCTTTGGTTTTCTGCAATTGTTTTCTTTAATATCCTCACTAGGTTCTTATTGGTTGATTATGCCACTCCGTTACCCTGTGGATAGTAGTTTATAGAGTATGTGATTATGATTCCTTTGTATAAAGAAAACTCTGTTAATAGGGTGGAATAGAAGTAAGCGTCATTATCGAAAACAAGGATGGAAGGCATACTGAACCTTGTAATCAGTTGTTGTTCTATGAATTGGATCACCTCCTTTTCATTTACATGAGTCAGAGGGAAGGCCTCCACCCATTTCGTGAAATATTTTGTGGCAATTAGTATGTACATATGTTGTTTTGAAGAACTTGGTGTGATTTCTCCTATGATATATAACCCCCATTGCTTGAATGGCCTGGAGTCGGCCATAGTTTGGAGCGGGACAACTACTCTTTTTTCCCTCCCCATGCTCATTTCATAGGTTCTACAGTTCCTAGTGTATGTGTGAGAATCTCTGAACAGAGTAGGACAATAATATCTAACTCTCAATATTTTTTGAGAGGTGGTATTACCTTCGAAGTGTCCACCTGCAGGTCCGTCATGGAGCTCCTTCAGGACCTTGTCTGCATATTCACATTCAAGACATATTAAAATTACCCCATCATAATTTACACGAAAGAGCACTGAATTTATGAGACGATATTGTGTTGATTTTAACCTGAGAGTTCTCCTTTCCCTAGGGTTTACATTTTTTGGGTAGGTCCCATGATGCAGGAGATAATTTCTAGGGGATTTGAGAGCCCAGTGATTAGCAGAGAACTTGCGAAGTCGCGAGTTCTGATCCTCCGATAAGTCAAGGAAGGGGGATCACACAGGAGAAGAGAATCCGTGGGTGTATATTTCCCGATAGGGAGTAGAAGAGCCTTGGAGTTCTTCGGGCCGAGAAGAAAGAAGGTCCTATGAGAGCGGACGTGCCTGAGGGTATGACTGCGTCAGGTGTGGTATTAGAGCCAGAATATCTCTTTGCTTTCTGTAGCAGAGAAGAAGGAAATTCGCCACGCCGCCAAGAAGAGAAAGGCAATCACCTGATCCAGAGGATAGGGAGCTGCGAAGAAGAGGCAGGAAGGTAGTCAATCCAGAAATGGAGAGACAAATGAGATATCTCCAAGCAAGACTTGAAGATATGGAGACAGCGCAAAGACGCACAGATAGTGCTGAGGATCTTAGCGATTCCAAGAGCGAAGTTGAGGCTGAACGTGAGGAAGAAGTTGCAGCCGAAGATGCATCAACCGAGCATTTGATCAAAGCCATTGCCAGGATGGGTGCGAAGGAAAAAATGGACATTCCAGTTTATGAAGGAAACTTGGATGCCGAGGAGCTGCTAGATTGGATTAGAGCTCTCGATACATATTTCGACTATGAAGATGTCAAAGAAGATAAGAAAGTCAAGCATGTTGTCACACGCTTGAAGCGACATGCAACATTGTGGTGGGACGAGCTACAAGCTGACAGATGCTGCAAAGGCAAATAGAAGATCAAGAGCTGGGATCGAATGATTGCGAAGATGAAGGAAAAATTCATCCTAAGAGATTACCAAATTACTCTGTTCAGGAGGATGCAGAACCTGAGACAGAAGCTGATGACAGTGAAAGAATACACTGAGGAATTCTATCGACTAAACATCAGAGCAGGTCATTGGGATGCGAGCAGATGTCAAGAAGTTTGTTGACAGATGTCGAGTTTGCCAGCATTTGAAGGGGAGAAAGCAGAATGCAGGGTTTTATCAGCGATTGCCCATACCAGAGAGGCCATGAGAGGCGATAAGCATGGATTTTATATTGGGGTTGCCAAAGACACAAAGAGGTGTAGATTCAATCTTTGTGGTAGTGGATAGGTTTTCTAAGATGGCACATTTAATCCCATGCCAGAAGACCAGCGAAGCGACACACATCACAAATTTATTCTTCAAGGAGGTCATTCGACTTCATGGATTGCCGAAAAGCATAGTTTCGGACAGAGACACAAAATTCATAGGGAATTTTTGGAGGACCTTATGGAAGAAGCTAGGAACTAATTTGGCATTTAGTTCTGCTTATCATCCTCAAACAGATGGACAAACAGAGGTGGTGAACAAGAGTATAGGAGACGTACTGAGAATCTTGGTGACGGAGCACCACAACAGTTGGGACAATATATTGCCACAGGCCGAGTTCGCATACAACGATTCAGTGAATCGGAGTATAGGAAGAAGTCCATTTTAGATCATATATGGTATGCAGCCGAGAGGAGTTTCTGAACTGAGGGTTCAGAATAGACTGCGACTAGCAGCGCTAGTGTAGAAGAATTCGCTGAGGTGATGAAAGAACTTCACAGCAGGGTGAAGGAGCGGTTGTTGAAATCGAATCAGGAGTACAAGCGCAGAGCATATCAGCATCGGAGACAACTTCAGTTTGAAGTTGGTGATCTAGTTCTGGCACATTTGAGGAAGGAAAGGTTCCCGAGAGGAACATACAACAAGCTGAAAATGAAGAAAATCGGGCCATGTAAGGTCTTGAGAAAATTCGGAGAAAATGCTTATGAGATTGAGTTGTCAGATGGCATCGGAATATCTCCGATATTCAATATCGCAGATTTATACCCATACAGAGCTAGAGAAGCAGAGACTGGAACAGAGGGACCAGTGATCCAGTGGGTGAAGCAATTGCCAGTTGCAGAAAAGCCACAGATGGAGTGCATACTGGACAAGAGAGTGGGTAAAAAGACCAGAAGAAAAGAATACTATGAGTATCTGGTTAAATGGAAGAACCATCTAGTTGAAGATGCCAGCTGGGAGACTGAAGAAGAAATACAGAAGCATGGACAGACCGTGCAGGAGCTCATGGACAGGATCCCATGAAAGTTTTCAAGCCGAGGAGTATGATGCAGGAGCATCACCAGCACATCAAGTGAGCCAGCGCGGAAGCAGAAGACAACTGGACAAGCCAGCACAAATTTTGAAAATGCTTTGGGACTGTTGTGCAAATCTTAAATGAGTCATTTAAGAAGAGGCACCTTTGTATATTGTAAATGGACCTTGAGTGGATAGCTCTCGTCCTTAGGTAGATAGTCGGCATTTAATAGATTTAATGTTTTTAGATAGGAATTTAATTCTAGATTTGATAGCCTTAGAGTCCAAGAGGGAAAACGGATATAGACACCCTCATTGTAACATTGTAACATTATGAATAGGAGAAAAAGCAAGAGAAAGCAGAGAACTATATGAAGAACACCCATGTACAGACATTTGAATTAATAGAAAGAGCTTTGATTCAAATTCATGGTTTGTGTCTGATTCTCTGTGTATTGATGTTATGCTCATGGATGTTTGCTTCCTGTTATACATTTGCTTTTATATGCTATGTATGTGATTTCATGGTTGAGGTGAAGTCTGAGAGGTAATGAGAATGAGTTTCAATTGTTTCTCTATTTGAGCAAGGATTCCTACAAGGAGTGCAGTTGAAGCCATCCGCAAGGAGTGCGTTGATAGAAGGCTCAAATAGTTAACTTTTGTTCTCATTCACCCAAGACTGAAATTGGGTTACAGTGTCATGAAAGGAGTGCGCAGGCCAGGAGAAGTCTCAGATTTGCGATTCTGAGCAAAGTATCAGAAGACTAATGCTGCAGGTGTGCGCAGAGTCGAGTGCCTTCAACACTTAAGCGTTGTTGAAGATTTGCCGCAAGGAGTACATGCAAGGTTTCTTTTTGAAGACTAAAGTTGGGGAAAGCTCAGGAGGAATAGGCCTTTGAATTCACTGAAGGGTGAGTGCAGGGAAGCTGCCGTGGAAAGTCTGAGAGAAGCGTCACAGATTGGCGAGCGGGCAAACGAGTCTCGTGGGAAGACACTTTTTCCTTTCGCAGAATCATCAAAGGGAGAACGGACGGACGAAATCTTTGGAGGAGATTTCATGAAGTTTCGTGGGCCGTTGGATCTCACAGAGGTGCGAGGAGGTTACAGTGTAAGTGTGGAAGAGGTTCGAAGCTCAAGAGGGCCAGAGCCGTCGATCCCGAGTCATAGGGACTGTCAGATCTACATGTGACATCGCATATCGGGAATTCGCAAGCCGAAGCTCTAGGTTGTTACAACGAGACTTGCGATATCACGATCCGCGATATCCTGACAAGCCCAGAACCGTCCATCAGTAAGGACGTGTGTCAGGAGATCCTGAGGAGTCGAGGATCGGAGAATCGGAGTTTTCAAAGACAAGAAACTCTTGTAAGTTGGAATCGCGATCCGCGATATCCCGACGGTGACGTAGCAGTGTGGGACTAGGGGAATGAGTGGAAGATAGGTGGCATAATTCATCGGGGTTTCGCGGTGAGAAGTGCCAATCCATCAACATCTGGATTCACGATCCCGCGAAGTTCGATATCCCGATAGAAGTGACGGGGAGTCGAAGAGACAGCTCATGCATGTGTCAGAGCTTCGGCATATCGCGAGTCGGGAGTCGGTAAAGTGAAGTGTTCGATATCGCGAGTTGCGAAACCGCGATAAGGATAGAAATCCCGATAAGGTGAGAGAAAGTCAGCGTTGACAAAAGCCATCGGGTCTCAGGGATTTGAGAGCCCAGTGATCAGCAGAGAACTTGCGAAGTCGCGAGTTTGATCCTCCGATAAGTCAAGGACGGGGGATCACGTAGGAGAAGAGAATCTGTGGGTGTATATTTCCCGATAGGAACTAGAAGAGCCTTGGAGTTCTTCGGGTCGAGAAGAAAGAAGGTACTATGAGAGAGGACGTGCCCGAGGGTACGACCGTGTCATTCTATTGGAAGGGTTTCACTCCGGTATTTAACGATATTGTGTGTTGAATGATACGAATTTCATAAGTTTTGATATCTCGATAGGACCATGCAAAAACATCTTGATATTGTCTGAAAAGTTTAAGATAGGCCTTCCTTTCTTCTTTATATATTGTCTTTCCAAGATTTATATTCTTAGGGTTTTCTGGGGTTCCTAGATTTATAGTCTCGTACATGGGACAGGAACTCCCCATTTTTGCATTCGTTGACCCTTTGAATCTTTCCCTTAAGTCAAAAGTGTTTTATAAATTGGTTACTCCCTTCGGTATTGTGTGAGACCTTGGTTTTTCAGTCGATCGATCTACTTCAGGTTTTTGTACATGAGGGTCAAGGTCTACTAATTTCTCCCAAAATACTTCATCCTCAATAGATAGGTCTTTAAAATTATCCTGATTGGTTAAAAATTTTATGATTTTTTCATCTCCTTCAAAGACCTTCCAATTGGAAATATTTTTGGGAACCGATGGTTTGTAGAGTATATCCACAATGAATCAGGAGGCTTCATAGTCTTCTAGAGGGGATAACCTTGAGGCAACAATGGCCAGAGAATTAGAAAGAGCGTTCTTTGTTCTAGGGATCACTGTAATGTTAAAGGCTTCAAAATGTTCTATTAGTCTATGCACTTCCCGTTGATAATTCCTCAGGTGGGGAGAGTTGCAATGTATAGTGTTCCTTACTTGTCTAACGATGATTTCAGAATCTCCAAAAACCTTCAATTCTTTAACGTTTAAGTCTATGGATTTATTTATCCCTTGTACTAGAGCTTCATACTCGATGGTGTTGTTTGTGCACTCAAATTCTAATCTACAAGACATGAAATTTTGTTTACCTTTAGGTTCAATAAGGATACACCTTGCCCCTGAAACTTCTTGTGATTTGGATCCATCAAAGTAAAAGGTCTAGACTGGTGAGGGAAAACCATCATTTTCTTTTTGCCTACTGGTTTCCTCCTTTCTTCCTATTTTCTCCATGGTTTTCAACAGAGGTTTTTGACAGAAGAGGATTTCTTCTGTCATCGTCGACAAATTTTTTTGAAAATTCATTTCGACGTTTTGAGTAAGAGGGACATCAGATGAGAGGGAGGAGAAATTCCTGAAATCAGAGTCGCAAGAATAATTTCCTAATACAAGGAAATTTTCTGTGGAATGTTCGTTGAGGGTTTCTAGGTCGGTGACAATATGTTTCAGATATATTTCCCTATCAATCCTGATCATATTCGGGTGTCCCTTTAATGTTAACCAAAGTTGAGTCCAGTCTGTACTAAATTATTCATTTAACTTCTCAGACCAATCTTGAATAAGTATCAATCCATAAGCTTCTGGGATATCTACTACAATGATGTCAATTACTTGAACAAATTTCGGGTGTGTCGCCATCCTGATAATGACATTCTTGAGTTCTCCCATAACTTTCACCTGGGTTCTGTCTAGTTGTATCACATGTTTATCACTTTTGAGAGGGGTTGCGTTAAGTTTCTTTCATATAGATAGTGGCATAACATTAGAGGATGCCCCTGATTCAACCAAACAATTATGGAGGTTTTTGTTGAAGACTTCAAATCTCAAAAGGAATGGAGGGACAAAAGGATTTCCCTTCTTATCTTCAGAGAAAGCGTTCACAGTTGATTTATTTCTAGATCTGAGAGGGTTGGATTTTCTCCCTGGTCAGTTCTTGTTGTAGGATTTTCTACTGACTTCAATGCTTGTAACATAAAGTCCTTTTGCTGAGGGATTCTACACATGTCCATGACCGATACATTGGCCTTCAATTTTTTCAAATCTTCTACTATGTTGTAGTCTAGCTTGGGCGATTCTCGGGTATGGATGTTTATAGGATTTCTTCAAGAGACAAAAGGTTCTTTAGGGTGATCAGGCGTTGGATTTCCTCCCAAATTTTGGGTCGTAGTAAGGTCGTTTGAGACAGGTTGAACCCTACTTCGTGTTTGCACATCCAAGACCTTCGTGGGTGGTTCTTGAACCTCAAATAGATCATCAGAAGTCATTGGTAGTTTAAGGTCCCATATCATCATGGTTGTTTCTTTTGGTGGATCAACTTCTTCCTGGTTAGCAATATTCATAGCTGAGCCGCTCGATTGTTCGATAAGGGAAACCTTGTCTAGAAACCAGTTGGCCATCAAATTCATGGCATGCACCCATTGTGGGAAGTCTCTTTCAGAATGTTTTTCTTTGTGATAGGTACAAAAAGAGTCAGATGCTACGTTTTCCAAATCGATGTTTAAGTTGGCTGGGGGATGTTCAATTTCTTTGAATGGTGGATTTATTTTAAAAAAGGGTTTATAGGGCCTCTGGCCTTGGTTTCCTTCCCTTGCACTTCTTTTCATGTATATGATTTTGTTTGACAACTTATTTACCATGCGTTGTAGGTATTCTATGTCCCCACTTGCTTTTTCGAGACCTTGTTCTGTTTGTTTCCCTGGGGGTATGGTCAACAAGAGTCCTCTCCTTGGAGAAGATTGAACTTCCTTCTTTCCTAGTGAAATCTGGCCTTCTTTACATTCCTTCATTTGAAATTCTATTGTTTTGGCTTCTTCAAAATTCTCAACTAAGGTTGTTTTGGAAGACCTCTTCACAAACATGGAAATGGAAGCTAGGAGAGCATAGCGTATACTTCGATTTGCAACTCCTGAGTGGATTTAGCTTCGGGTTGAAATTTTTTTGGGATAGTGGTGAACCATTGATTAAATTCTTTAAACTTCTCCTTTGAACTCGTGGTGGGGGAAAACAACTCAGCCATCAAAGCTCCTGTAGTGGTTTCTTCTGCAAATTTATCTAGAAAATCCTTTTGAAACTTCTTCCAACTAGTTATGGACCCTATAGGTAAGTTAAAATACCACGTAGAGGCCGAATTCTCAAAAGTATAGGGGAAAATCCTGCACACTACGTCTTCATGTTAGACATTCATCAATCTAATAGCTAGTATGAATTTTTTGATATGGTCTTTAGGTAATACTGAGGTTTCAGGGTCAAATTCAGGGAGTAACTTTTTTGGATGTCGAGGGAGGTTATGTACTTGTCTAGGGATGGCCATAGAATCTCTGTACAACCAAGGTTGATTACTATAAGGTGGGTTTCCCCTTTCTTCATTATGATCATTGTTATCTTCCATGTCGTCCAACTATGGAACTGAGCGTTCTAAGTTAAACTCTTCTTCGTCAGAAAAAACATCGAGCTCAGAGCAGTTACTGGATGGTGTTTCGGGGATTATTTTAAGAGGATGTTCAATTTCAGTGAGGGAAAAATCTCTCAGGTCTTCTAATGTGTGAATGAAAACCTGGTTGGGGGTGTCAAACACTAGTCTTCTTACTTGTTTTCTATGAGGAAGTAACGGGGCTAAGGGTAGTACTTCGATTTGTCGAGCGTAAGCTATTGTGATTCTTCTGAACTGGTTCAACTTCTCGTGAGGAAGAGCATAAGATATTTCATGGAATAGATGTTCTTCCTCTTGCTGGGGTGAGTTACTATCTTCAGGAGTACTCAGTGTGTGTGGGTTGTCTTGAGAATGACTAGTCATGCATGAGGCCTGTTTTGAATTATAGGCTATGTGAAATATTATATCAAAGATATTGTCAGCCATTCATTCTTCAAGCCCTCCTTCTAGAGCCAATTATGTTGAGGGTTCCTAAATCCCTTTAACTCAAAATCAGGAACCAAACCTGCCACCATGGCCCAATTAGACTCTGCAGCGTTTGATTGTGGAATGGTTCTCCAGATCTTGCGATCCAACCAATTAATCGATGGGATTTACGTACTGATTGACAGGATGTCGTCTTGTGAAAACTCCTCCTTCAGTTTGAACCTTCTTGATGTAGGAGCATCGCCTTCAAATTCAAAACGCAAGCATGGAGGCAAAGAAATGACATCTCAGCATGACAGAGTTTCAAATCAGAAATTAACTCAGAATTAAATCGAATTGTTGAGATATTTTTGAAAGAAGTATTTTTAAATATGTCGTGTTTGTAAATTCGTGAAGGACTATAAGGGGTTGCAAATATAGAGTGTTGACTCTTATCTGGCAATAACTATTAGTTATTGTAATATGACAGAGTAGGTAGCCGCTAAGAGTTTGATAGGATAGGTTACAGACACAATGACGAGAGCTCATGGAGCCGGTCCTTAGATAATTTGTTGTTGTTGCATTGAAAAATTATTATGAGATTAGGAGATGAGATAGAGATCAGATAGATCAGTAGAATAGAATAGAGTAGAAGAAAGATTGTGTAATTTGTTTTGATGAATGAATAGAACATACAGAATTATCCCAAATCTTGGACTATGTTCATTTGAATGTATGAATGAATGAATGTTATATTCTATGTATGTCATTTATTTCATTTTGTTCATGTATGATTGTTCTAGAAGTTGATAGTAAGAAGTTGTGATGAAACTGGATAAGTTTCAATTGTTTCTCTTCTGAAACTCGTATGCAAGGTGTGCATCTCGAACGCAAGGAGTGCGTCGATTGAGTCTCAAATTGACTCAGAGGATTTTAGAGAGAACCAAGGAAATGTATACCAGGTGCAAGGTGTGCACAGCGTCAAGAAGCGACCAATCATCAAAGAACCAGAATAGAGGAACGCCAGGTGGACGAGAAGAATTTCTTTTCAATAAATACTTCGATCTGAGTTATCGAAATCCTGAGAATGTAAGGAGTGTGTGGGAAATCAGAATCCTTTGAGGATAAATATCAAGAGAGATAACACTTTTCATAAAGTGTTGACGAGATCCAAGATTCTGACTCGTAAGGAGGAGCAAAGCTTTGAAACATTTGAAGACTGATTAATCTTCTAAGGTGGAAGAAATCAAAAGCTTAGGAGGAGGAGCGACAGTGGTTTTTGGATCACAGAGCAAAGGGTCAACAGTCGTCTAATTAGAACAAGGTGCATGAGCCTCAGAACTTAGCACACATAGGAGAGAGAACCTATCAAGGTTTGAGACTTTATATTTTCGAAGCCCGAAGATCCAGAAAGCTGAAGTAGAATCTCAGTCATCCGATCAGTAGGAATAGATCTGAGATGTTAGATTGTTTGAGGTAAGCTTCAAGTGTCGAATCACCCAGGATGAATCTGAGCCATTAGATATTGTGGATCCAGGAAGAGGAAAGCTTGAAACTTGATATTTCTGAAGCGCAAAGAGTTGGAGAGTCGGAGCAAATCTGGACCATTAGATCTAGGAGGATACATGTCGGCAGGTCGTGAGATCCAAAGGAAGGAAAAAGGTGAAACATTGAAACACCTGAAGCCCGAATAGCCGAAGAGTCGAGAGCCTTCGATCTTCACGGGGAAACTTGTCAATAGATCGTGATCTCCAAGTAAACTGTAGGGGGTTTCAGTTGAGATATGAGATTGTCGAAACCCGAAGATCCGAAGTGAATCTGGACTGATAGATATAAGGGATACGTGGACTGAATCCTTGAACTCCGGGAAAAGTCCCAGTGATTCAGAGTCATGGGATTTAAGAGAGACGTGGCATAAATCCATGTACTCTGGGTAAAGACCCAAAGTAGTCCTTGACCGTCAGATTAAGTGGAAACATGTCAGTGGATTAAAGCCTTCGGATAAAAGGCATTGGGAAGAAGGGTGAAGTTTGAGATTTCAAAACCCCCATGTCTGGAATCGCGAAGAGATCTCGACCATTGATCGAGAAGGGGAAGATCTAGTTCATAGACTTGGAAAGCGCATATTTGAACCATCAGTTTAGATAGTATCATCAAGATCACGAGATCGACGATCCCGTATCATTTCAGGGGTACGAGTTGCACAGACTTTAAAACATTGAGGGCGGGTTGTAATCATGTGGTCACGTGAAGTCATTGCCCAAGGTCATATCAAGAGGTGGCTTATCAAAAAAAGGATATAACTCCCAGTACTCTGAGATTTTGCAGGAGAGAGAAAGGGAAGGTTGTGTGTGCTATCAGACCTGCACCGAGGAGCCGAAAGGGCCTGTGTTTAGTCACAAAATGAGACCATCAAGGTGTAATGTCCCCCACCTCTTAGAGAGGTAATGAGGAGACTCAGTGGCCTGGGCACCCCCACTAGGTCATAGTCTCACACTAAAGG
>JASDQU010736832.1:535975-555197 GCA_032191745.1 Picea mariana | reverse complement strand
CCCGATCTATATTCTTGGAGAGTTTCAGATCATTTGGAGATCTCCTTCATCAGGGTCAAACCAGCTAGGGTTTCAGTCATCTAGTGGGGCACACCATTCAGTGGAGAATTCAGATCTACGGAGTTTGAGAGTGGATTTGGGAATTTGGACATCTGGGTTTTCCTTGCAGTTGCCCAATCTATCAATTGGCATGTTTATTAGAGTGATTGGACACTTTTGGTAGCAGGGCCGAGTTATTGAGGGTTTGAGCCTTCTATTGGAGCGTGACATTCTTCAGCTGGAGAGTTTGGCATTCAAATCTGCTTGTATTGATCTTCATTTCTTATTCAGCCTTTGGAGGCATTATTTTGTATTAGCGGGAGCATTTTGTAGCAGCTCATATCCGTTGCTTGTACGGCCATCTGAGGTTTATGCCAAATCGGCCATCTATTGTATTGATCTTACATTGCTCATAATAAAAGGTCAGATCTTTGCTTGTGCTTCTACATCTTGAATATATTGTGATCTCCATGTGTTGATGAATCTTGTATGCACTTAATAACTCAATAAATCAGTAGTAGTTAGTGATTCCAAGAAAGAATTTGGCTTGGGATCATTACACAAGGTTTCAGAGATTCATTCGACTCGTGAATTCGAGATCTTTGACCGGGAGGTCATGTAGGCCTACGGGGAAGTAGGGGGGCTACATCAGTTCTCTTTTTTGTATTTTCTCTTATAGGTGGGACCGATACAAGACAAATGTTGGTATAAAATAGATGGGTCAGAAAGGGGAAATGTTTAACTACAAAAGAAGGTTGAGCTTGGGAAAACCCTCATGCTCAAGCATGAAGACAATGATTCTTACACCTATGACAAGCCTAGTACTAATACATTAGCTTGTTGGAATTTCAATTATTGAATGAGATACAATCTATCAGAAGAGAACATACATGCAATAAAATGATGGCAAGAAAAATAGTTTCCTTAGCTCTAATCACCAATCACACATTAACACAATGATTTTCTTACATAATTAGAGGCAAGAATAATAAAAAATATTGAATCAGATAACTTATCAACAGATTCAGAAAATCTTACTCATTACAACATCCATTCATAAGATAAAGTCCGAAATAATTCCTCCTTATGATCCAATCACACACGCTTTGATGAAAACATAAACGTGTCTCAGGTCCTAAACGAGACTTCTCAATTAAGGTAGCTCCGAAATAGTTCTTTACAATTCCAAAAATGAGGTTCTTTTCCAAAACCATCAACCCTTTCTAACAGATCGATCCTCTTATTTATATCAAATTATTAACTAAAAATAACTATCAAAAGTGCAAGCTAAGTAAAACAAAACATCGCCACATGGCTCTTTCATATCTTAGTCTTCTAAGAGTCATCAAATGATTTCACTTGAGTGGATGACTCTTCTCATACTTCGACTAATTGATGAAGAGTTCCTCGCATTTCTTGGCATATGGGAATCTTTGTTAGTCCATCGGGGTCGAAAGGGTCTCCTTTCTTTCCACTGCTCGTACCCAATACTTGACTACTTTAGCACTTAACTGTTGTAACATTTTCCGAGCCTTGATCAGGTGCTCCATGAACTGCTTCACCTGACCTGGTGCCATGTTCTCCACCTTTTCTATCTCCATAGTCCACGATGAGTCTTATTCTGCATGTAGTTTGACCATGTCATGCAAGTCAACAAAGTCCTCAGGTGTGCCGAATTCTGGGAGACTGATGTCTCTCATCGCTCGATTGATCTTGGTCCAACTCCTTTTGCAATTGGCCCATTTCTCTTGGATCTCTTGATGTGGTTCTTGGGCCATTTTCACCTAGTATTTGGTTGAGTTCCTTATGCGGTCAATGTTGTTGTCCCTTAGCACCCGAATAATGTGCTCTTCATCATCTTGACCCTTTTGAACTGCGTTGATGTAATCAATTCTTTCCACCACTTGGTGAGATTTCTCATACTATATTTCCTTGTCCTTGCATGTTGCCAGTGCCATAAGGGTGTCTTCAAGAATTTACTGTAGGCATCCTGGAATTCGCTTCTCAAGAAGACCGTGGCCTGCATGGAGTCCTGATAATATTTGTCCAAATGGCGCAGATGCTCTAACTCTTTCACCGCAGTGGACAAATCTTCTTCATCTTTCCTCACTCTAACTAGGGTGGCATCTGTGATTGCCATCCCTATTTTGATAAGCTCATACGTCTTGGCATGCTCCATGCTAATCAGTTTCTCCTCTGTGGTGATGAGAATGGAGCTATCCAGAGTAAGCCTCCTCTTCTTGGTGGTTCTCTTCATGATGGCTTTCCTCTTTTGGTCATAGGCGATGGCTTGTATATTGGCGACCTCATCCATGGGTTCGGGGATTTGTTGCTCTCCCTAAGTAAGCATGTTTCCTAGGCTCACAACTGTGTATCTCTTTTCAAGACTGGGTTCTTGAACCTCTTTTGTATGTCCCAAAAGTTCAGCCTCTGGTTGTTTCTCATCGGGAGTTAAAGTACTAGACAAAATTGATGAATCAGGGGTAGGCTCGGTACTTACTTGATAATCGGTTGTTGAGATGTTGATTTCCCGCTATGGAATATCTTCCCCTTGTTCACTTGATCCTAGCTCATCCCTCGAACTGACCATTGGGATCCCCGATGTGTCAAGTGGCTAATAATCCAAGGCACTTTCTACCACATGCTCGTTCTGCGGACTACTTTGACTTGGAGCATTGAGACCCGATGCATATTCTTTCTTAGGTTTTGTTTCCTCTTTGATTTTCACCGTAGTGACCAGGGACACCTCTGAGCTCTCCTCATCGTCATAGATGGTTATTAGATCGAACAAGGGATTTGGTGTACTTTCTCTCCTTGATTTCCTCGCTATCTCGAGCTAAGAAGACACGTCCCCTGGTGATCCGACCTATGGCATTGAAATTTCAAGGTTATATGAACTGGTGGTTTCTTCAATTTATATCGGCTTAGGGTCACAAGGTCCTTCCCGACTTTCGATCAAGTGGTCAATTGGAACCCTTGTCATATCTATGAGGTTTGGTTTGTCCTACAACTAATCAATTACTCTATGTGCCTCTTCCATTAAGCATAGACCCCTTGTTTGTGCCTCTGGTGTCAAGAAATATCCCTTTCCCTGCACCTCTATTACCTCTGTCACTCTGATTTCTTCCTTGGATATGAGGGCCTCTTGAGATGAATGTTCTATTGTTTCCACCTATTCATCCATGCTCATGGCATTGAACCTAGTCATGCTTGGGTTTTCCATCCTCTACACCACCTCGTCCCAGTCCCGGGCATTCTCTATGAAGACTTCATCTTCAAACTTTTCGTGATCATATAGCCAGTAGGATGAAACCTGCGATGCATGTTGGAGGATTAGGCCTTTAGGATCATTCTTGTAGAATCAACCTATAGGTAACCTAAATTCAAGTTATCTCATCCCTTCTTGTTTGGATTGAGTAGTATCCTTCACCAGATAGAACCCCACATGGAAACCATAGGGTATGAAGGCTCTTTTCTTGTCTTTAACCAATGTGGCATTATAGCCCTATAAGATGGTCCGATAAAAAATTTCTCCTATGACGAGTCGGTCCGGAACATGAACTGGTAGGATATGTGATTCTCCAGTGGCCCCAAACACCATGATGTGGGTGGCACACTTGTCAGAGTACCAATGGCCTACCTTGGATATCATTTTCTTGGTTGTCATTGATAGCCTTGGGCATTCCTTCTTAAAAAGAATAAAATAAATTCGGGCGATGAATTCATCACAGATGAGGGAGTAAGATTTCTTGTACCTGTTTTCCCATAGCACGCTAAAGTAGATGTGGAATGGGAGCTTTGCAGCATGCTAGCTCAGATTCATGTCGACGAAGACGTTCCTAGCGCACATGACATCGAGCAGGTGCGAGGCCATGTAAAAAGTTGGTGCTTCTCCTTCCTTCGACATCTAAGCCTACTGCACATAGGTGCTTAGTTGTTTGGATATTATTTCTCCCCAGTTGAAGCTACACCCGATGATTGAAACTGTGTATGCCAAAGGCATCCATGCTTCTGAAAACTTGGAGCAATCATTTTCTCTGTATAGTCAGCAGATGAGAACCATCAAATAGATGTATGGATTCCTCAGGTTAATTGTCATGTACCATCCATTTCTCCGATTTGTGAATTTATTGTCTTCCCTCCACCATGAGGCCATCAATTGTTTGGTGTCATGGAGTTCATATAACATCACCATGAATTCCATGTTGAGCCACCTCTAGGTCCCTGAGATTATATTATTTATGGACCTATGTCGAGAGGAAAACCCCAACGCACCTGCCATTCTCACCGTTAATCAAACATTAATGCACATCCATATGGTTGATGAGACACTTGAGGACCTCTATGCAGGGGAAAATGGGGGTTATGCTTGCCACCATGTGTAAATATGACCTTCGGATGTTGGGGAACACCCGGTCATCGAGCGCCCTTATGTCCGAGTCATTGTGTGGTATATACTCTCAGTATTCTTCTCTGTTAATCTTGTTGAAGAGATCCCCCCATTGTGGGAGCGCTACCTTAGATCTGGGGCTTTCCTCTATATCGCCAAAGGCTGGAGTTTGGATGAAAAATTTCTTTCTTGATGTATTGATGATAGGCTCTGATCTAGGGATGTACTCCAATTGCCTCATGGTCCCTGGAGAAGAGCCTTCACCTGTCTCCAGTTATTTTAGATTTGGTGCTCTTGACAAGCGTCTAGTGGTTGGATTTCTTAGCGGCATTGTTCATGCAACTTGAGTGGAGTATTAGAGACTATTTAAAAAACGGACGAACACATATAAATTATAACCAGCGAATTGACAGACTTGGAAACATACCTCTGAAGCTTGGTAAACCTGGTTTTTGATAATCACAGGGTTGGTACAGTCTTCGAGTTGCTTGTTTTTCTCCTTCGGACACTCTGGAATTCCCTTACACACAGAATGAATTTGTTCACAATGGTTCAAGAGATTTTAAACAGGGAAAATCTTATTGTGTCGCATCAACCATTCAATTCGGGTTATGAGTGAAAATTCAATAAATATTCCGCTAAATCTTTAGAACTTAAATTCATCATGGGTTGACGATGGAGGCACGGGTGTTAAATGTAATGTGGTCTATCGGTGATTTCAAAATTATTGTTTTAATTGGCACACGAGGTAGCAACTAATGTGGGCTCGGTGATGCAGAACCCATACCTCAGCAGGGTCTGTTGACCTCCTGGTCTATGGATCTTCCTCTATTCCCGAGATGAAGCAGCTCTCTAGGTCGAAGCTGGAACCTCCACGAAAAAAAATCCACAAGTTCTTTTATGAAACTACACCTGTGCGAATAAGCACTAGGAGTAAGTTTCCTCTCCATGTGACCACTAGTTGTGACCATGGGCCTAACCAAAAGGCACTTCATGACCTTGGGTGTTCTACTGTGAGTTTCCATGATTCTTCCAATCGCCAAACTCTGAATTAGAGCTTAGTGAACGCTAGCTCCCCCCTTTATCCTCCGATGGTGTGACTTCCAGCTATGACTTGGGGACCAACTCCCAAACACTTAGGGACCTCGTGCTTCATGAATATCAAAATTTACCTCATATCCTTTCTTCTGAACCCTGAACCCTGAGTTCTATTCGTGTCAGATCAACAGTCCACTATCTCCCATGATCCAATGGCCTAGGTCTACTCTCTGTGAATCGGGACTTCGCGTTCCCTGATGTTGGAGTATGGCTCTCTCCTTCGAACCTTCGACTCTCGACTTCCTGATTTCCAAAATCTCTTTCCCACTAAAGAGATAAACGGTTCTATCTTCCCTTATATCGACGACTAACTATCCCTCTTGAGCTTGATTCCTCAGGGTGACTTCAACCCTCATCCTCCTTTTAACTTCTTTGAATCTCTACCCTTCCCGAGCTTGAATTCTTGCTTCAAACTCATGGATTCTAAGGAATCATGCACACACTCCTTCCAGCTTCACGATAACCTCTGGTTATTCGAAAACTCCAACTTCATTCACTCCTTTGCAACAGAAGTTCTTCAACCACTCACTTGGGTTGGAAAAGTCTAAGACTCGACCTGGCCTGTGCACATCCTGCACGACTCTGTGCTATACTTTCACTTATGCTGGTATAATATCAATGGTATCTCTCTTGATCTTTCTGGGATAAAAATCAAAACACATGTCAACGCACTCCTTGTGGAATTTCACTGCACTCCTTTCAAGAATTCTCAGGAAGAGAAACAATTGAAACTTATACTCTTCTCATAGAATTCATACATTCAACATGAAATCACATACACACAACATTGAAACAAATGCATAACAGAGAATATGAGAAAGATGTAAACATACCATTAAATACATACACACAACAACTATAACACACCATGAAATTGGATCAAAGCATTCTTATATTAATTCAAGTGATTATGTACATGGTCGCAACAACAACAACTATCTGCGCATACAACTTCTACAATCTTTGTTCTTCTCTGCTCTCCTATGCTCTCTTGCTCTACAACTCCTACAATGAGAGAATGATAATACAATACATCTAAGAGGGAGTATTCTTGTGTTTTCCCCCTTACAACCTTAAGCTATCTTATCAAAATTAAATACTACCATATACTTTACATTTATTACAATAAATGTCCACAACTAACATATGAGAGCGAACTCTCAATACCTGTATTACAATCCCCAAAACATTAAAAGAAATTACATCCCTCTAGATATTACATTAATGGTTCTTAATTTTGAAATTCAAAAGTGTCTTCAAAATGTGCACTGGTGTATATCCAATTGTCCTCCACTCATGCTTGTTGATGATGCTCCTACATCATACTCCTTTGGCTGAAAAATTCATGGACTCCTGTCCATGAGCTCCTGCATTGTCTGTCCATGTTTTTGGATATCTTCTCCACTTTCCCAACTGGCATCCTCAATCGAGTGTCCTTTCCACTTTACCATATATTCAAGATATGTCTTCCTCCAGGTTTTCTTGCTAACTCTCTGATCAATTATCTTTTCCATCTGCGGATTTTCAACTACAGGCATCTGTTTGACCCACTGAATTTCCTTATGATTCTTTGTTCCATTTTTTTTCATCTTCTCTATAAGGGTACAGATCTTCTATGTTGAATATGTGTGATATGCCCACATCATCTGGAAATTCTATCTCATAATAATTTTCCTCAAATTTCCTCAAAATCTTACACGGCCCTATCTTCTTTATCTTCGGCTTATTATATGTTCCCCTTGGGAACATTTCTTTTCTGAGGTGTGCTAAGACTAAATATCTCACTTAAAATTGAAGCTCTCTTCTATGTTGATCTTCTCTGCGCTTATATTCCTGGCTAGAACTCTGCAACCTATCTTTAATCTTACTGTGGAGCTCCTGCATCTCTACTGCAAAATCTTCCACTCCAGCACTCCTGAACTCATTCTGATCTAAATATCTCAAATCATATACTCCTCTTGGTTTCATTCCATACAGTATCTGGAATGGGATATGTCCTATGCTCCTATTAGGTGAGTCATTATATGAAAATTCTTCTTGTGGCAGAATTTGATCCCACTGACTGTGATGTTCAGTTACTAAACTCCTCAATAAGTCCCCAAACTTCGATTTACTACCTCAGTTTGTCCATCCATCTAAGGGTGATATGCTGAGCCAAAAGATAAATTCGTCGCTAGCTTCTTCCATAGTTTCCTCCATAAATGACGAACAAATTTGGTATCTCTGTCCGAAACAATAATCTTGGGTAACCCATGAATTCGAACAACTTCTTTGAAAAACAAGTTTGCAATGTGTGTTGCATCACTGGTCTTCTAACATGGAATGAAATGTGCCATTTTGGAAAATCTATCGACTACCACAAATATGGAATCACAAACTCTCTGTGTCCTTGGTAGTCCCAACATAAAATCCATGCTTACCATGTCCCACAACCTCTCTGGTATTGTCAATGGTTGATACAACCCTATATTCTGTCTTTTTCCTTTTGCATGTTGACAAATCTTACACCTGTTGAAAAATTTCCGCACATCTGTTCTCATTCCTAGCTAATAGTATAAACTGTTCAGTTGCACAAATGTTTTATCATGGCCGAAATGTCCAGCCAATCCCCCACTATGTTTTTCCTTCAAAATGTTTTCTCTCATACAACTCTTTGGGATACACAACTGATTTCCTTTGAATAGTAGTCCATCTTGAATTAAATATTCAATCCATTGGCTTCTATATCTTAAAATAGGATTCTCACATGCTTCGTAAGCGTCCTTGAAATATGAATCATCTCTATACATTTCCTTAAGGCTATCAAAACCTAAGGTCTTCACTCGAAACTCCTGCAGAATCAAACATTTTCTGCTCAATGCATCAACAACCTTGTTAGCATTTCCAGAAATGTGTTTTATAACAAAAGTAAAGTTCTGCATAAACTCAACCCATTTTGCATGTTTCTGGTTCAGTTTCTCCTGTCTGGTTATAAACTGTAAGGCCTGATTGTTGCTATAGAAAACAAATTATTTTGGAACCAGGTAGTGTCTCCATTTCTTCAACACTTGTATGACTGCATAAAACTCTTTATCATAAGTGGAGTAATTCTTCTTGGCCTCATCCAGTTTCTCACTGAAGTATGCAACTGGTCTATTGTCTTGACTTAATACTGCTCCAATTACAAATCCACTTGCATCACATCTCACTTGAAATGTTTTACTAAAATCTAGAAGAACCAGAACTAGTTGTTCAATTATCTTCTCTTTCATCAACTTGAAACTTTTCTCTGCTTCCTCTATCCAATGAAAAGATTTATGTCTCTTCTTGACTGTGTCCATCATTGGTGCACAAATCCCACTAAAATTTCTGATGAACTTCTTGTAAAACCTGGCTAGTCCATGGAAGCTTCTGACTTCAAAGATATTCCTTGGCGACGACCATTATTTGATTTCTTTTACCTTCTCTGGATCCATCTTCAACTCATTTTAAGAGATCACAAAACCTAAATAAATAAGCTTTGTATTCATGAAAGATGACTTCTTCAGATTTATCATCAAATCCTTTTGCTGCAACCTCCTCATCACTGAAGTTAAATACCTCAAATTCTCTTCCTCAGTCTTATTGAAGATCAGTATATCATCAGTATATACAATTACAAACTTTCCAATGAAATATTTCAAGACTTCGTTCATCAATCTCATAAAAGTACTTGGCACATTCATCAAGCCCAATGGCATGACAAGCCATTCATACATTCCTTCATTCGTCTTGAATGTTTTCTTCCATTCATCACCTTCCCTCATTCTAATCTGATGATATCCTCTTTTCAAATCAATTTTTGAAAAAACATTTGCCCCACTCAAGAAATCCATCAAGTCATCCATGCTAGGTAAAGGAAATCTATACCTAATGGTGATTTTTTTTATAGCCCTCGAGTCTGTACACATTCTCCATCCACCATCCTTCTTCGGACTTAACATTGTTGGTACAGTGCATGGACTCAAGATTTCTCTAATCAACCCTTTATCCATTAAATCCTGGACTTGCTTCTTAACCTCTTCATTCTCCTGAGGCTCAATCTGTACATTTCTTTGTTTGGTAAAATCGCTCCTGGTATAAGGTTAATGTGATGGCTTATACTTCTGATGGGTGGTAATGAACAAGGAAAATCATTCACCACTATATCAGTGAAATCCTCCAGCAGTTCCTGAATTTCCTCAGGTAGATCATCTATCGAGGTACTGGTCAAGATGACTCTAGTTTTCCTAACCACAACAAACTGCATTTCTTCATATTTCTTGACTTCATCAAGAAGTTCCTTCCCACTCATGAGAAGTACATTATTGTTTTCTTCTACTTTCGCCTTCTTGTCTTCAATTGGCAACAACATATGCATCCTACCATTCTTTTCCAAAGTGTAAGTGTTCTTTCTTTCATCATGAATAAAATTTATGTCATATTTCCAAGGCCTCCCCAACAAAAGATGACAGACATCCATGGGAATTACATCATATAAAATATCATTTCTATAACCCCTTATCTTAAATTCAACTAAACAATGTTTAGTGACTATTACCTGATGTCCTTTTTGCAACCACAAAACTTTATACCAACTTGGATGTGCAACTGTCTCCAATTCCAGCTTCTCCACCATCTTTTTGGATACTAAGTTATCTGTGCTTCCACTGTCAACTATCACCTTGCATACCCTATATTTGGTTTTGCAAGCAGTCCTAAACAAATTGTTCCTCTAGATTGGATTCCCCATCTCTTTCTCTAGCTTCAAGAGAATCTTTTGCCTCTTTCTGCATCTTTCTGATGAGGATTTTCCACTTTCTGCATATTCTGCCTCAACATTTCTCCTTTGCGCTTATGAAATGTGAGCTTTTCCTCCTCCATATCCTTTTCTATCGGGACATTCCCAATACTTGTGTCATATATTCCCATACACAAAACACTTTACTTCACCTCCTCTGCCTCTTCCTCTTCCTCTTGCTCGAGGAAAAGTGTTCCTATTGGCATATTGTCTCCCTTGTGAGCTTCCTCCCCTTTCTAGGTGGTTATGAGGTTTCTTCTCTTCATCCTTAGGATTCTATACTCTATCCTAGGCAATTGCTTTGCCTCTGCTCTGACTTCTAACTCTTCCCCTTTGACCTTGCTTTCGGGCCAATTTCTCTTCAGCCTTCAGAGCAACCTGATAAGCATCTTCCACATTTCTAATTGTCACCATGCTCTTCTCATCCTTAATCTCATATCTCGGGCCATTCATATATCTAGTGACCTTTTCATCATCACTCTCACGATGAACAAATCTGATGTTAAGTCTATAAAATTCCTCAGTGTATTCCTTCACTATCATCCCTTTCTGTCTCAAATTCTGCATTCTTCGAAACATATTGATTTGATAATCTTTGGGTATAAATTTGGATTTCATATTTTCTACCATTCTATCCCAGATTTAAATTCTTTGTTTGCCTTTGCAACATTTGTCTTCCTGCAGTTCATCCCACCATAGTGTTGCATGTCCTCTCAATCTAGTGACAACGTGCTTAACTTTCTTATCTTCTTCAACATCCTCATATTCGAAGTATTTGTCTAGAGATCTAAACCAATCTAGTAGCTCCTCAACGTCCAAGTTGCCTTCATACATCAGGATGTCCAACATCTCTCTGGCACCCATTACTGCAACAGCTTTTAGCAAATGTTCCTCTGCAACGTCTTCAGCTACAACTTCTTCTGCTCCTTCTTCGTTCTCGCTTTCAACCTCACTGATATCTCTAGTATCAGGTGTTTGTCTCTGTGTTGTCTCCATAGCATCTAATCGAGAACTAAGTTCTCTTATTTCCCTCTCCATAGCTGGATCGAGAAAAGTTCTTTCTGGACGTCTCCTTGGCAGCATTGTTTCAAAGTCCACCAAACAGAATTTAAATCACAATTATCCTCTATCTTCTCTTTACAGAAAACAATAGTTGTAATCTATGATACCACCTGACGTAGAACCCCTACCTCAACAGGGTCTTCTGACCTCCCAGTCTATGGATCTTCCTCTATTCCCAAGCTAAAGCAGCTCTCCAGGTCCCAGTTGGAACCTCAACAAAAACAAATTCACAGGTCTTTTTACTAAACTACACCCGTGCGAATAAGAACTATGAGTAAGTTTCCTCTCCACGTGACCACTGGTTGTGACCACATGCCTAACCAAAAGGAGGTTCACGACTTCGTGACCTCGGGTGTTCTACTATGAGTTTCCCCAACTCTTCCAATCATCGAGCTCCAAATTAGAGCTTAGTGAACGCTATCCCCCCCCCTAATTACAGAGCAATGTAGTATTCACTCAGATCTAGCACATCTAAACCCTTAGCATAAGGAAACATATCAGATCTAACATTCATTCACATCACTAAGCACTGAGCTATCATATCATGTTCATCTAAGCATACATTAATACACTAAGCATTAACCATATAAACAATAAAACAATCACAATGCACAAAGAAACCATAACACAGGATATGCGTGGTTCACCCCCAGCCTAGGGCTACATCCACCAACTATTATTCTCTTTATTATCTTCATTCAATTGTCTACATGCATAGAGCCACAAGATCCTACTCCGCATAGGACAAGAGATATGCACGCACTCATCTAGATCCTCCTTCCCCGATCTAGGTTACATCACAAATCCTTTTCACAATCTCTTATAGTCAATTGCACTTAGCCTTGCAAGTATTCACACAGTATGCACAAAGCATGTACAATTATCACTTGCACTTAGCACATCATCACATAGATGTATATATCATCCTTCGTGTCTCTTCTTACATCTCCTAGACATCTATTTATACATTACAAAATGGGCCTAAACATGGGTAAAACCATGGGTCGACATCCCCATACCCGTTAAATAAGCCCAAAACCCAAAAATCCCTAAAAAGGGTTCGAGATTTCACGATCTCTGCTTCAACTTGTGCTTCGCCTTCGATAGCCTGTCGAAGTCCCAAAATAGGTCAAACCTGATTAAGGATATCCAAAACTTGGTCAAGGGCCAACAGACCCCCAACACTCAACTGTGACTCGTCCCAAGTCACTATGTTTTGGTTAATTCTTCCTCAAAATCCTCAAGCTTGGCTCGAGCTGCTTCAACCTGTTGTTGCGCCAAGGCCTCCTGCTCGGCAAAATCTTGAAGAACTAACTCGTTCACCAATCCTTCCAAGCGTTTCTCAACTATAGTGACTACTTTCTCTAGTTTTTCTCCTCATCCTTCAATCTCCTCAAACAGTTGACAAGCTACATACTGGACTGGTTGATGCCTCTGAGTCACTTCCATGACTCTGCTCTGCATGGCATGGACTTTTTGTTGAACAGTGCGTTGTTCATGGGATATCTTCATTCTTTCAACTGTAGACAAGAGCTTGAATTGTTCCTGTACCGTTGTTTCTTTCTACTTTCCCTCTTGGAGTTGGGACTCCAGTGTCTTTAGTTCAAGATCCTCAGTAAGTCATTCATAAGTTTGTGCACTACGATCACTGAGTTGTTTACATTCCATGGTGAAGGTCTTGATTCTCTCAATTGCACTCCAAGAATTTGTTTGTCTTTGATTCTGCACGTCCTGCAGAGTGTTTGGCACTAACTCTAGCTCTAGATATGTTATTCTCTGTTGAAGTTGTTGAATGGCTTCAACGATCTTCGCCACTTGATGCTCTACTAGGTCTTCCTCCTTTTTCTCTAAGCCCGTCACAGAGCTGAGTGCTCTGTTGACTGCTTCTTTTACTCCAACCTATTGGGTGAGCATTTGTTCCTTCTCTTGTTGTATTTGTGCTTTCTCTTCTTTGAATTTTGACTGGAGGGCAGCCTTCTCTTGCTGCACAATCCTGTGTTTCTCTATCAACACTTCTTGTGCTTGTTTCAGGGCCGCCATGGCCTGTTCCTTTCTTCTTGGGAGTGATGAAGGAGAGCTTCAGTCACATCGACTATTCTGCAGAGTTGGGAAGGTTCATCTCCCAACTCTGGTTCTTCTGATGGCAAGGGAGCAGTGGACACTGCGCAGCTGGAGTGAAGTGATTGTTGAACTCCTCTCAGCTCTATCTCAATTCTATCATACATGGTTTCTTGTTTGGATTCGTTGTTCTACAAAATTTCCTATGAGGCATATGATACAGCTGCGATGATGAAGTCGAATTCATCGAGCATGAGCACAATATGCAACTTGGTCTTACTAGCTTTGGAATTCTTCCGCGAGATAGGTTTCGTGGGAGAAACCTTTCTTTTCTTAGATGGATCAGTCTCATCAATGGGATCCCTAGGCAGTGTTACTTCACCTTGCTTATGTTGATCTTCTTTCCCATTGTTCTTTTCTTTATCTACTTCGTCGTTACCTCCTCCTCCAAGTGATTTTGAAGTAGTTTCTTCTGATGCACTGCTCAAGTTTTGTACCTCTTCTATCTTCTTCCTTCTGTTGGTTCCAGGTGTGTCATGTTCTTCATGAGTGGCCTCTGGGATTCTGATTAGTTTGGGATCGAACAATTCTGTGGGGTCAATATGGATAAGGAGCTCTACAGGCCAGTCCTTAGTTATCTCTTCTAGGTCCTCTTCTGTGAGCTTATATTATGACTAAAGTTTTTCTTTACTCTTGTCTATTCGTGTAGTGATATAAGTAAAATGTCGATCTGCATAGAACTTCATAAGGGACCTGAATTGGTGTAGGTTGTTTGGCGTCATACGATGGATAGCCTCAATGGCCCTCTTTAACTGTAGATAGTAAGTATGGAATACTGCGTTTGACTGCCATTATTTTCCCATATCGCTCGAATACTAGAGCGTGGTGAACTTCACAGTGAGTGGCTCGAACGGCTCAATGTCAGGGAAAGTTGCCCCTTCTGGATTCTCCCAAGCTGTAAACGTGATGAGGATTAGGAGCCAGCTAAAATGGAACTCATAGCCCTGATCCTAAGCTTCGCGGCAATCCAATTCTAACTGGTTGACTAAGTACTTTTCCCAATTCATTTGTAGTCCTTCTACGCATTTTCCAGCGAGGTCAACAATGAACCCTATGACCTGTGTAGGTTTGTTCTTTCTCACTAGCTTCCTTGCGATCAACTGGTAGGCCAAGCGCACTGTGCCATTCTAGATGGAGGCTACTGTTGGTGTCCAGGTATGAACGATTTATTCACCCTTTTTCCTACATTAATTTATCAATATGGGTGTGTATCCTTTCAAGGCAATGTGCAAGGTATATGCAGAGGGAAGAGCACAATCTGTTCTAGCCAAGGGTTCATGATTAAGACTCAAAACATTTCTGTAAAATTGGATTAACCACAACTTCCGAAAAACAATCATAAGAATCAAAACATTGTAACAACAAGCATAAATTGATAAATAACACACACAGAAAGATGCAGCACCTGGTTAGAAGAGTGGGCCCAGCTCTCTGATCAGGGCTACGTTAGTCACAGCGAAGATGAAGACAGCAAAATAGATAATATTTTATAAATCTGAAAAGGGTTATTACAATCTCAATGGGGGTGTCCCCAATTACAGGAATAAACTGTCTTTTATACATGGAGAGGGAGAACAACCTCTTTCCCCAAAACATGGTAACCATATCCCCAAAGATATACATTAGTTGGAATGGCACCAGTACCAGATAAACAAAATCAGCGAGATACCCAAGATGGTTCAGGGATCTGCGACTCCAGCTGCGCGGCCTCCTTATGGCTTGGCTATTGTTTTGAATAGCAGATCTGTTGTGGGATGAAGCCTTGGTTCATGTTCTCTAGAAGTTGTGGTCAAACATTCATTTTAGTGCTGCAAATAGGAAAAACTCTGTGACTTTATTTCATTAATAAAATATTCCAATAGACAAGGCAGGGGTATTTACCTTACAGATTTAGCATAGTAAACATAGGTAAATAAGTGCAAAAAGGTCAAAAAGGGTAATGGAAATGCAACAGAAAGATAGCTCAATTTGGTGCCCAACATCTCCCCCCAACTAGCCTTCTGCATGCCCTCATGCAGTTCGTTGCCTCCGCAGGTCTGGATTTCGCTAACTGTTGGCTTCCTGAAAATGGGTGAGATCATATTCTTCAGCCATCTCTGTCCCTGGAACTTTAAAACCATCTGAATGGAGGACTTCTTCCCACCAATCTTCCAAGACGATATATGATGGAGTGTAATCTTCTATTGGCAACCAAATAGTGGGAAACTAAAATCAGAGTCCCATCCATTGGACCCCGCATGTTCAGACACATGCCACATATCTGGGCACTCTAGAGAGCACTCGTGAAAAATTTGGTGCTCCAAAAGGTTCCCTGTTCCGAACAGTTGTAGGTGCCATCATCCACCTTTTCTAACAGCAATCAAGAGCCTCTTCATGAAATGTGACTATTTTCTTAACACAAAGATCAAGGCACCAATTTTGTGTCCTCAACATTCTGTCTCTATTCGCCTCAATTCCCAAAAAGGTGTTGTGTTTAGTGAACATGGTGACTGATCTTTTAGGTTCTCCTCTTACTATAAACGACTTTGTAACCTGATTAGATTCAAATGTATTAAAAGCCTTTTGCCAGCTGATCTGGTTGAAAGTGTAAGAGGTGAGGGCCCTTAAATGAATGTCTCCCACATATGGGACCAGATTGAATTCTCTGTCTAGGCGTAGTAGATATCCATGCAGGTAAAATTCACACATCAAATGTTGAGTTGGCACGTCGTGGTGCCTCATTATTGGGAGGAATTGTACACCATTTTCTATTTTATAACTAATCTCATTTTTTATGCTCTCCATGCAGAATAAAAGAAAGTGTTCATGTAAGAATAAAGAATAACAAGAAGTAGGGGAGCGACATGCCATCACCTCTTGCGCCAAATTAAACATCTGCTCCTTATCAGTTTTCATCTCTGCCACTTGCTTTTCCAGTTGTTCCATCTTGAGCTGCTGCTTCGCATGCCTTAGTCTCATGATGTCTATATGCTCTACATATTCAAAAATAGTTTTGGAGGCTCATTCCTAAGTTCTTCTGACCTCGTTTTGATACTGAGTCGCAGTAGATTTCGAAGTCTGCACTTCAACCGTTAATGCATGCTCACGGTCTTCAAACAATCGCTCGACCGGGTCTGTTTGAGTAGCAGCAGAGGTTATGGATACCTGGTCCGTCTGAGTCTCTGTTTCTACTCCTATGGCCTTGGACTTTCTATCTTGCTTCTTATATTTCTTCATCCGCTCCTGCATTTTGTGTACCTATTTCCTTAGTTTCCTGACCTCCATCTTAAGCTGCATTGTCTCTTTAAATTGTAGCTGATGTTTTTGTTTGACTGGGAGTCTTACGACCTTCTCTCCTGGCTCTTCCATTGTCTCATTCGTTGGGACTGCTTCGCTTGGTCCCTCCTCTTCGCTTATAGCTATTTCCTCTTGTTGCGTGCTCACCACAACTAGTGGTGCCCTTGCGAGATGCTCTCCTGCTAATGTGTTTGTTTGAGTATCATCCACACCACATGGTTGTGGMTTTTGTGATAGAATTGGAGGAATGGCGAGATATTCTTCTGTGTGTTGAAGGGAATGAGTTCGCCTTGCTCCTCTTGGAATAAAGAAGAAAAAKGAGAACTGGTAGGGATCTTCAATATTCGGTCCCGAGGTCGATGTTGGTTCTTGTGGTTTAGCGCCAACCTCATGCCCTAGTTCTCCCATCACTTCTTCCATGGGCTCTATGGTCGGGCTGGTCACGACCTCTTCTTCATTCTAGTTATCCTCCTCCATCGACTCCATGGTGAAAGGAGGTCATTGTGGAGTACCCTCGGTCACAATATCGACCAATTCACCCGCTCATGTCTATTGTGACCCCGCTTCTATGGTTGTCATGCTATCGAATTTCTCTACTAGTTCCACAGGCGAGGCTGGTTCTTATGGGACAGCCTCGGTCGTGGTACAAGTGGGCCTTTCTGTGTCAACTTTTGCATCTTCCATTGGTTCCATGGTTTCGGCTTGCTCTTGGGGAGTAGCCTCTTCTTCAAATGCTTCAGCTTCCATCTCCATCTCTTCCGGTTCCTCCTGGTCAACATAGTCATCTTCTCCTGCATTTTCCTCCTCCGTGGCTTCTGGTTCATCTTCCCTAGCAGCCACAACGGCTGCTACTTCTCCCTCTGTGGAATCCTGAAACAGTTCCCACGGGATCGGGATTCGTCTGATGGCATTCATTACTAACAGCTGACCCAGCCCATGGTGGGTGATGACTGCCAATACTTGTCGCGACTCCTGAGCCGAGTGTGCCATTAGGTGAAGACTTCTCAATAAGAAGTAAGGCACATTCAGTGAGAAAGCCTCTGCTTGGGGAAATCGCAAGTGAGTTAGTATTCGGAGATGGTATTTGAATATGGTGGAGTATCTCCCTTCGCAAGTCATATATCTCATGACGAACTCTGCTACTTCTTTCCATGGATGTGGAAGTGAATTTTGGTCGTATCCTCGACCCTTCTGCATGATGCTTTCTCCCGCGTGTAAAAAGGCTTCGGGAAACTCTGGAAGGACGGACCTTCTTGAAAACCATCGCTGTCCGTTTTGAGGGAGTCCACTAACTTCTGCGATGGCTTCCTCTGTCACAGGGATTTCAATCCCACAGACCCGAGAGCTTCCTTCTCTCAAGTTGAGTGCAAATTATGTCGCAATTTCTTCATTCAACCCTTTCAACCTGTCAAAGTAAACATTCCATCCCATGTTCTCAAAGACTTGCCATACCTCCTGATTGTTCTAAAGTCTCATTGTATCTTCAGGTTCATGCCACACAGATCGTCCACCCATTGTTGCTGAGGCGGAGTCAACACGACGAATGCAGTTAGCTGGTAGGGTAAAATGACAGGGCTCCAAACCGTTGGCAACTGAAATAACGTCATATCGCTTTTGGGGACGACGGATGAAACAATGCTGGTATGTTTGAAAATGATGACAGATTGTGGTGGTACTATCAAAAATTTAATGCAGTGTGTTGGGGAGGTGACTGATTATGACTCTGCGCGTACGAGTACGGATTTCAACATATCAAGTTATGATTACGGAGTACCGAAATCATTGGATTTTGTTTGGTGAGGATCGTGTGTCATAAATGTTTTTTTGTGGTATTTCGTCATTTATTATGATGGTTCCCCCCCCCTACTTAATTACGGCTGTCCACGACACATTTTGATGTCTTTTTGGAATATTTTAATTAAATCCATAAAAGTTGGCGGAGACGTACCTGGGGACCTACCTTTTGGTGGAGTAACAACAAAATGTCTGATGGAGTAATCGGTAATAGGACGTAACAGTAGCAAGGAGTAATAGAAACAGTGAATAATCAGCAATGATGGAGTAACGGCAACGGTGGAGTAGTGGCAGTTACAGAGTAACGGCACCAGCGGAGTAATGGCAGTTGCGGAGTAACAATACCGGCGAAGTAACGGCACTAGCGGAGTAACAACATCGGAAAAGTAACGACAGTTGCAAAGTAACAACATTGACGAAGTAACAATGGTTGAGGAGTAACAGTAGTTACAAAGTAACAACACTTAGTGGAGTAATAGTACTTAGTGGATTAACAGCACACACTAGTGGAGTAACAACGCCCACCAGTGGAGTAATAGTACTTAGTGGATTAACAACACACACCAGTGGAGTAACAACACCGAGTGTTACATTTCTCCTGGCCATATTCCTTTGTTATTCCTGCAAAATACAAACAAGTAAGAAAT
>JASDQU010736832.1:519389-535943 GCA_032191745.1 Picea mariana | reverse complement strand
AAGGCAGAGTGAGAGTATCCTTCATTCCAACAACCATTAAATCAGATGAGTTAGAAAGGTGCTTGACAAAGGCATTTCTAGAGGTTGGACGGTAGTATAGTTTTAGACGATGTTCGTTTACTAAGAACGAGGTATGATTCTCATTTATTGTAATTAATCTAACCGTTCCATTGTCAAACACTGCGTCCACTTGATATGGCCCCATCCAGCAAGTGCAAAGCTTACCTTTGAAATCCTTAAATCCGGAATCGTAAAGTAATGCTCAATCTCCCACATGAAACACCTTACTTTTAATAAATTTATCATTCCATTTCATTCTCTAGTGTTGAACAACAGTGGTCTTCTGGACAGCTACTAACTGAATCTCGTCCAACTCATTCAGTTGTTCCAGTCAGTGTTTATGTGCTTCTGATGGGTCTAGGCCTACTTCTAGAGTTTTTCTGAGTGTACTAATCTCAAATTCCACTGGAAACAAGGGGACTTTCCCATAGACTAATTCAAATGGAGAAAACCCAATTGTGTTTCGCCATGTTGTTCTATATGCCCATAAAGCTTCTGGAAGTTTCTGTGCCCAGTCACAGCGATGACTTGCTACTATCTTTGTCAAGATATTTTCCAATACCTTGTTTGTGCTTTCTACTTGCCCGTTCGCCTGGGGGTGATAAAGGGTTGTCACTCTATGTTTGACTCCATATTTATGCATCAGTTTTCCTATCATGTGAGATGTGAATTGTGATCCTCCATCCGACACAATTTCCCTTGGAGTACCGTATCGGGCAAAGATTTCTTCAAAAAGAAAGTCTGCCACTACTTGTTCTATTGCTCTTGTGACCGCTCTGGCTTCCACCCATTTAGTTACATAATCAGTGCAGACCAGGATGTAAGCTTTCTTATGAGAAGGTGGGTTGAAGGGTCCAACAAAATCAATGGCCCATTTCTCAAACGGTTCAAGAACTATCTGCGGTTGTAGAGGCATTTCATCTACTTTCCCAACTTGTCCCATTCGTTGGCAACTATCACACCTTCGGACATAATCTTGGGCATCACGAAATATGGAGGGCCAGTAATATCCCATTTGCAACACTTTGTGACCTGTTCTTTTATCTGCAAAATATCCTCCATAGGGTCCATCATGTGCAACCTTCAGTATCTCATAGATATTATCTTCTGCCACACAATGTCGAATCTGTTGGTCAGCCCCTGTATGAAAGAGATATCCTGCCATCCATGAATATCGAGTACTCTGGTGAATAATCTTCCTTTTCTCCTTATATGACAGATGACAAGGCACCTTCCCTGAAGCAAGATAATTAGCAATATCTGCATACCATGGAGTGTTAGCAGATACTGCAAAAAGATGTTCATCTAGAAAATTATCTTCAAATGGTGTGTTCTTACCCTCATGTTCTATCCTAGATAAGAAATCTGCAACCACATTGTCCTTCCCTGGTTTATCTACTATATTAATATCAAATTCCTGTAGTAGCAAGAGCCATCTTGTGATACGACCAGGGGTAACAAGTTTATTCATTAAATACCTAATAGCTGCATGATCAGTATGCACAAAGGTAGGATACTCGGTAATGTAGTGCTGGAATTTATTGATGGCATAAATGATAGCAAGGAACTCTTTCTCAGTCACTGTGTAGTTTAATTCAGCAGGAGCCAAATTCTTACTAACATAGTAAACTGCGTATGGTGTTTTGTCCTCTTACTGTCCTAATACTACATCAACCGTTGTTTGGGAAGCATCCATGTGAATATGGAAAGGTAATGCCTAGTCCATCCCTCTAAGGATCGGAGCGCTACAGACCAATTCCTTAATTCTCATAAAGGTTGCATCATAGTGCTCTGTCCACACAAAATCTGAATCTTTTTTTAGCAATTGAAAAAGTGGATGTGTTACTTTACCAAAATTTTCTATAAAACGCCTGTAATAACCAGCACAACCAATCAAATTGTGTACCTGTGTGGGCATTTTGGGTGTCGGGAAATGTTGAGTTACCTTTCTCTTTGCTGGGTCCATCTAGATTCCTTTAGTTGAGAGAAAATGTCCCAGAACAATTCCCTCTTCCATCATCATATGGCATTTTGTTGTACTCAGTGAGACACGTGCTTGTATACACCTTTCAAGAACTTTTTCTAAATTTTTCAGCCCTTCAAGAAATGAATCCCCATATGGAGTAAAGTCATCCATGTATATTTCAACACTTTCATCTATCAAATCAGAGAAGATTCCCGAAATTGCCCTCTGGAATGTTGCAGGAGCATTACACAGGCCAAAAGGAAGGACTTGGTATGTGAATGTTCCCCAGGGGCATGTGAAAGTGGTTTTGTCCTGATCTTCAGGAGCTATCTGGATATGGTTATATCCACTAAACCCATCTAGAAAATAAAAAAACTTCTTACCAACCAGTGTGTCCAAAACTTGATCAATAAATGGCAAAGGAAAATGATCTTTCTGCGTTGCCTTATTTAATTCTCAATAATCCACGCATATCTTCCATTTACCATTTTTCTTAGGGTCCATTACTAATGGGGAGACCCATTGGCTATCTGAGATGGGGTAAATAAAACCTACGTCTAGTAATTTCTAAATTTCTTCTTTCACAACATTTTTCAATGCGGGGTTCATCCTTCTCCGAGGTTGTCTCATAGGACGACAATCCTCCTTAATGTATATATGATGGGTACATGAATTAGCAAGAATCCCCTTCATATCTATATAATCCCAGGTGAAGGCTTCTTTGTGTTTCTGAAGGATATCCATGAGTTGCTTCTTCTAGGATTCTGACAGGGTTGGATTAATATTTAGGGTTTTTCCTGGTTCTAGTTCCACTGGGACACTTTCACTGGTTGCATCAACAGGTAGCTCCTCTGATCCTTTTGTTGTTTCAATTGTTTCCTGAGTCTCACAGCTTAGGATAGATTCTAGGAATTGTTTATTTGTTTCGGGAATGGAGCAAGGATCATCCATAAAAGAGGTGATTACATCATCTTCCGATTCTATTTTCAACTTAAGGGCTTGTCCAATAGTGAGGATTGGCCTCAATTCCTCATTTTCTGTTTCGGGCTCTTTCCTAGATAAAATTTTCTTGCTTCCTGTTGGTTTTATGGATGGGTTTGGTTCTACAGGTGGGTATAACACTAATTTTTTAATGTTGTGCCCATTGGAACACTAATTTTTTAATGTTGTGCCCATTGGAAATAACCATATGCCCTGATCGACATCCAATGTAAGCATCTGCAGTAGCCAGCCATGGTCTACCCAAAATCAAAGGGTGGCCGCCCATCAAATATTACGTCTGTAAGACCAGGAAATCTATGGGATAGTGCCATGAATCCACTGAAATTGTTACATCTTCCAACTTTCCTACAAGTTTGACTGTGGACTGGTCTACCAATTCCAATACTATAGGTGTATGTTTCAAGTTACGAATACCTAATGCATGCATGGTTTCAGTGGTGATAACGTTGATGGCAACACCCAGGTCTACCAGCACATTCGGAATCTGTACCCCATTAATTTGTACTGTCAGAATTGGGTTCCCTGGATCTCCATACTTTTTAGGCATTGATTTTCCCGTCATGAAATATGATAATTTTCCCATAACATGAATGGTAAGGGGGTCTTTGGATTTCTTTGCAAGTTTCTTTGAACAGTATTCCCTAAGAGTCTTTGCATATATTGGTACATCCTTCATAGATTGTAACAAGGGAATTTTAACAAACAAGTTCTGCAATTCTCCTAATAAATCAAATTCAGCTTGAGGGCTTGATTTACTCAAAGTTAGTCTCTCTGGGTAAGGTGGTTCAGATTGATGTTGTTTTACAGGAAGTGTCTGGTTTCTATCAGTTTGTTTTGGCTCTTTACTAATTGGTTATGATTCCCTACCTTCACTATCAAGTTGTTCAATGGTAACTGGAGGAGGTTGAACATTAATTGTCCACCCTGATCGTAGATTCATTTCATACAACTCTACAGTGGAAATGATATATGAAGGTAGGTTAAGAATGTCAGTTTGATGAGCTCCCTTGCTATTAAGATTCAGATCAGGTTGGATTGGGAGCTGAGGGCAGGCAAGTTGATTACCCAGAGGCACATTAGAGGGAATTTGGAGTTGTTGTTGTGGCATCGGTTGAGGAAACTGCCCAGGAGAGGATCCTCACCAAGTTGGAGCCCATGGGGAGCTCGAACTGGCTTGAGGGTTCCACTGCTGCCAAGATGGAAACTGGTATTGTGGCCACATGGAAGGATAGGGCATGGACTAAGGATTTATATTAGAATTATTGAAATACCGAGATGGGTCTGAGTACATACCTTGATTTCCCATCGATGGTCGAGGTTTCCATGGATTTCTAGACCCCATGAGGTATATTTGCTCCATGTCTTTCCCCGTTCCTTGAAATACTGCTTTCAGGCCTGGCAGGGAGGGGCATGAGCTTGTTACATGATTCAGCTCACAGATTGCACACTCCTCTATGTATTTTAGTGGACATTCCCTCTCTGGATGCTTCTTTCTACACGTCCGACAGAATATATCCATAGTTCTATCCAATTCCAGTTGCTTCTGTTTTACTTGCAGTGTATCCATCTGTGTCGACAAGGTGTTGAGGATATCCATTCTCAGATTGTCTAGCAGGTTTCCGATTTCTGCTTTCGTAACACCTCTGCCAAACCCTTTTACTGAGTGAATTCCTTGTTTGTTTCTTGCAAGTCCTCTTGAGCACTGAATGCATAATTCACATATACCTTCAAAGTTTCCTTAGAGATATCTCCCTTTCCCACAATGTTCAATAGTTCCATTGAGTCTTCATAGAAAGATCGAAGGAGGATAATTTTTAGAATTTCCTTATCTAGGTCAGAGTGACCCGACCTCTGTAAGGTGTACTTGAATCATTCCACGCAATCTTCCAAACTCTCGTCTTCTTTTTGTGTGAACTTGAAAAGTTCCTCCTTAATGTTCCAGGATTTACAGTAGTCCTAGTATTTTTCCAAAAAAGTTGTCTGCATATCATCCCATGTGGAAATAGAGCTTCCTCCAAGGCTCATGAACCATCGTAGAGTCGTTCCTTTTAATGTAGAAGGAAAATTTTTTAATTTTTGGGCCTCCGTCATGTATTCATACCCTCAGCACACTATGTCAAATTCAAATAGAAATGTGTTGGGATCTTCTGAAACAAGCCCATGAAAGGTTGGTAAGGCTGCTAATGGAATAGGCTTCGTGGGTGCACCAGCTCCCAGGTCTTCGATTGGAAATTCGATAGCGGAGGTTGTGGGAGCCATAAATATCTTCCAATAACCGCTGAGTATTTCACCAGGCTCTGTAGGAGATCGCTGAGGCTTCCTTACCCCTTGGATCCGAGTTGCTTTAGCAACACTTCCCCAGTCCCTTGGTGATGCAAATACTCCTTTGATCCCTTCTCCTGCATTCTGATGACTTGATCCCTCGGCTACAACCTCCTCTCTCTTGCTGGAGTGGTCTGACTCTGTCGAGGTTCTACTTGTGACCTCTTCCCCCTCTGTTACCAGCATAAGATTTCCTTGTTCAGGTATGCTACTAGATGTTTCTTCAACAGCTGGAGGGACCTGTTGTGTTTTATCACCCAAGAATGTTGTAGACAACACTGGTTGATCTACTGATTGTCCCTCAGACTTCACTCTTTGTGTCCTTCGTCTCATGGCTGTGAAATGTTTCTGATTCATCCTTTTCTATAATCTGTTGGATGTAGGTCTTTCTTCCCAAATTTGGTCCTCCCTTCTTTGGGGCTTTCCCTCTGCCCCCGTTATTCGTTTCTTTGTTCATACAAGTATTGGTATGATGGAGGGTCTTGTCATGAACCTACAATGCTTTAGTCTTGAAGTAAGGTGTCAAAGGACCATTCCTTCCCCAAGACAAAAGATCTTATGAAAAAGAAAGGCAGCTAAAAAACAAGAGTCTAAGGTTCAAGGCTTGGAGCAGGGCGTCAAAGGACTCTTCCCTCCCCTGGACAAGAACAAACACACCATGAAAAGACCTAATACCTTTCAAATCTAAAGCAGGGCATCAAAAGACTCCTCCCTCCCCAGGGTAAAAGCTAGGGTTTCCAGAAAATAAAAAAAAAATAAAAAAAAGGGTTTGGAAGAAATAAATCTAACTCGGGATTTGGAGCAAGGCATCAAAAGACTCCTCCCTCCCCAAGAAAAGATATTGGAAAAAATGGAAAAGAAAAAATAAAAACAAGTGGAAAGAACACCTACGCTCAAGACTTGAAGCAAACTGAGAAAACTTGTTCTCTCCCCAGGACGAGAGATTGACCCTCTGGTTGGTTTGGATCGTTGTCTTGCACCTTGTTAGCCTCCCTGACAATGGCGCCAAAATGTTGGTGTCCAGGTATGAACGATTTATTCACCCTTTTTCCTACATTAATTTATCAATCTGGGTGCGTATCCTTTCAAGGAAACGCGCAAGGTATATGCAGGGGCAAGAGCACAATCCGTTCTGGCCAAGGGTTCAAGATTAAGACTCAAAACATTGCGGTAAAACTGGATTAACCACAACTTTCGAAAAGAAATCATAAGAATCAAAACATTGTAAGAGCAAGCATAAATTGATAAATAACACACACAGAAAGACGCAACACCTGATCAGAAGAGTGGGCCCAACTCTCTGATCAGGGCTGCGTTAGTCACAGCGAAGATGAAGACAACAAAATAGATAATATTCTATAAATCTGAAAAGGGTTATTACAATCTCAATGGGGCATCCCCAATTACAGGAATAAATTGTCTTTTATACATGGAGAGGGAGAACAACCTCTTTGAACCCCAAAACATGGTAACTGTATCCCCAAAGATATACATTAGTTGGAATGGCACTAGTACCAGATAAACAAAATCAGTGAGATACCCAAGATGGTTCAGGGATCTGCGACTCCAGCTGTGCAGTCTCCTTATGGATTGGTTGTTGTTGTGAACAGCGGATCTGCTGCAGGATGAAGCCTTGGTTCCTGTTCTCCAGAAGTTGCGGTCAAACATTCATTTTAGTGCTACGAATAGGCGAAACTCCATGACTTTATTTCATTAATAAAATATTCCAATAGACAAGGCAGGGGTATTTACCTTACAGATTTAGCATAGTAAACATAGGTAAATAAGTGCAAAAAGGTCAAAAAGGGTAATGGAAATGCAGCAAAAAGATAGCCCGATTTGGTGCCCAACAGCTACCTTGTAGCCTCGTGTACCATTTTCTACATCACCATAGGTATCCTTAATCCTCTGTGCCAGGGTGCAATCTGCAACCTTCCTTAGGTAGAAGTATTGCGGGTCTGGTCCCTGCATGCTCAATCCAGTGATCCTATGGATCAATGTTGGGTCAATGGTGATCCATCTATCTAGCCACAGATAGCCGCCATGGTAGCACGACAACAAGAGTTTAACACATGTGTTAACTTCCTAGTGCCTTCCAAAATGTGGTATCTTCATCACGTTCAAGATAGTGGACTGCGTGAGGTTCATGGTCCATGGTTGGGGGATTATCCTCGAGTTCTTCCCCTTCTTCCTAGTCAAGTACCTATGAGGGGTGAGTATGTTGTGGTTCTTGTGATCCCCTAGGTTGAAGTCACTGAATTTTAATGTCATGATCTTGTCTAGCTGGGTTCGAACTGCACATATCCCCTTCAGGAGGTACGCAGTAACCAAGGTGTAATCGAAGTCCTGTGGGACACTTTCACGACTCACCACGTTGGCCAAGGGTGGGATGTAGTCGGGTAGGATAGACAGGATCAACTTTGCATTCACCAAGTCATCTAGATGCTTGGTTATTTTCTCGGATGCAGCTCGAGATGGTCCAGATCTGTGAGCAGTTGACGGATAGGCTTACACTCCTCTCGTCGATGATGCTTGAATCCTTGCGAACATTACTTTTTCAGCCATTAGATCGATTAAGAATTCTTCTACAAACTTTTTAACTGCGCTAAGTTTGTCCAACATACATGCTCGATATCGGATACTCAGGTTGATGAACAACCGTTCAATATAATAAAACATGTGGTGGAGTCTTATTAAACATAGCACAGAAACAATGAGTTCTCTCATTGGCACAGATACAATTTGAAAAAGTATTCTTGGTGCGACAGTCGACGAAATAAGTAGACAGCAGTGTAATGGATCTCTCCAATGGGTGAGAAGCCTTCATCAATGCAGTTATGTCTATTACAGCACAGTCCCAATGGCCCGATGGTGAGATTTTTGGCCATAACTGTTTTTCTAACCATTTGAGGCATCAGTCTAATGGTTATAATGCTTCCAACAGTCATATCACTTAGCCATGGAGAAGTACCACTTGGCGTTGTTCTGATATCCCGACGAAGTTCCATTTTTGCAAACCTACCTTCTGTGAAGTCTCCTCTAGAACCTCCTGCATATTTTCTAGTGTTGTTCTCTTCTTACTGAGCTTTCTAGCTTTCTTCCCTGTGATTTGTGTCTTGGTATTCCTCTTTCCATTCCGATTCTTATCTGTACTCAACATAGTAACTTCGCGCTGATGAGATTATGTCATAGGGTTCAAGGGTAATACTTCTTTTCTGTTTGGCGTAGGTGCTCTACTTTCCTATATGGATAGTTTCTTCAATTCTTTCTGCATTTTTTTAGCTTCGACAACCCGGTTTCTGGTCCTAAGTTGCTTCGACTTGTCCCCATGTTCTTCTATCAAGTGCGTTATTCTCTTAATCATGAAATCTTTTAATTCTTTCTTTTTTTGTTCTAGGGCCTCTTCTTCTTTTCTCTGGATCTAATCTCTCTCAATCCAGGGTTTTCCTAATAACATAGCAAATGGGGCACTGTTCTCAACGAATTTAACAACCTCAAATTCTTCCTCTATTGAAGTTCCATGAGCATGCATAGAGTTCTAGGTAAGTCTTCCACGTAGGATTATCGATTTTCCTCTAAATAATCCTATTCCTCCTAATGAAGGAACTTTCTGTCATGACATTCACCTGTGTTTCCTCATCCAGAACATAGTCTATGTCAAAGTCTCCTATTCTTGCTTCTATAAGTTATTTTTCTTTGAATATCTATGATAAGTTGATATCTCTGTGGTTATTCAGGGTTTCTTTCATTTGTATTAATACAATCTCTGATTCTTTCTGGGGTTCTACCATGGTCTTAGTTTATTGGCCTTCCTCTGGTTTTTCTGGTCTCATATTCATTCTTTCAAGCTTAGCAATCATTCTAGGGAAATCCAAAACTTCATGGTACATAGCTTTACAAAAAAGACAACTAGGTATTCTGTCAGGGCAATCCTTAGCAATATGGCCTGATCTTCTGCAACTATAACAAAGACTTAATCCTCGCTTTCTCTTAAATGATCCCCAATGTTTTTTGTACTGTGCACTAGGGTCACAGTAATTAACCTGTAAAAAAATCTTCCTAGGATCCTGCATTCGTTTGTTAGTCCAAACATTCTTTCTATGCATAGGGATAACATATCTTTCATCAAATCTACTCATATCAAACCTTTTGTCTTCTAACCATAACCTAGTTTTTAGACTAGGACAAAATTTATCAAATATACCTAGATCTATACTTTTGAAACAAAATTTTCCACTTATCTTACTTTTCTCAAAGCACAAAGCTTTTCAAATCTTAAAAATTTTCATTGTTCTTACCTCTTTCAGAGCACAAAGTGTTCAGATATTACCTCTTTTATTCAGATATACTTCCTTTCTTAGCACATATCTTTGCAAGTCAAGCAGCAAATCTATGCACAAAGCTTTGTTTCTTTTCCTCAGTTCCCAACAATCATAGTTTCAGGTCCCGGCAACAGAACCATTTGTTGGCACAGGGGAAAACCCAGGGTTCAACGCTTCAATAGTGCACCAACAAAACCCTAACTACCGGCCCTTTCGGCAACACTTGTGAAGCAGATGAAGTCTCATCCGAGGTAGAGGAAGGGGTGGTTGCAAGACTCTAGTGTCTGCACCCTTAGATGGGACACAAATCTGTGATTACAACACCTTAAAATAACACTTATCAATTATCATTCATTAGTATCTAGCTTGTATTTACTTCGTAGACAAAACCCTAATTACAGAGCAATGTAGTATTCACTCAGATATACCACATCTAAACCCTTAGCATAAGGAAACAAATCATATCTAACATTCATTCACATCACTAAGCATTGAGATATCATATCATGTCCATCTAAGCATACATTACTACACTAAGCATTAACCATATGAACAATAAAACAATCACAATGCACAAAGCAACCATAACAAAGGATATATGTGGTTCACCCCCAGCCCAGGGATACGTCCACCAACTCTTCTTCTCTTTATTATCTTCAATCAATCATCCGCACAAGAGATCTATGTGCACTCAGCTAGATCCTCCTTCCTCGAGCTAGGTTACAACACAAAGCCTTTTCACAATCTCTTATAGTCACTTGCACTTAGCCTTGCAAGTATTCACACAGTATGCACAAAGCATGTACAATTATCACTTGCACTTAGCACATCATCACACATATGTCTATATCATCCTTCATGTCTCTTCTTACATCACATAGACATCTATTTATACATTACAAAATGGGCCTAAACATGGGTAAACCCATGGGCCGACATCCCCATACCCGTTACATAATCCCAAAACCCAAAAATCCCTAAAAAGAGGTCGAGATTCCATGATCTCTGCTTCGACTTGTGCTCTGCCTTCGACAGCCTGTCGAAGTCCTAAAATAGGTTAAACCTAACCAAGGATCTCCAAAACTTGGTCAAGGGCCAACATAGACTTTCACTGCACTCCTCGTAGGAATTCTCAAGAAGAGAAACAATTGAAACTTATACTCTTCTCATAGACTTCATACATTCAACATGAAATCACATACATGTAGCATTGAAACAAATGCATAACAGAGAACATGAGAAAGTTGTAAAGATACCATTAAATAGATACACACAACAACTATAACACACCATGAAATTGGATCAAAGCATTCCTATATTAATTCAAGTGCTTCTATACATGGTATCAACAACAACAACTATCTTCTCATACAACTTCTACAATCTCTATTCTTCTTTTCTCTCCTATGCTCTCTTTCTCTATAGCTCCTACAATGAGAGAATGATAATACAATACATCTACGAGGGAGTCTTCTTGTGTTTTCCCCCTTAAAACCTTAAGCTATCTTATCGAAATTAAAGACTACCATCTACTTTACATTTATTACAATAAATGTCCACAACCGACAGATGAGAGCGAATGCTCAAGATCTGTATTACAACCCCCAAAAAAGTAAAATCAAGTACATCCCTTCAGCTATTACATTAATGGTTCTTCTTTTTGAAATTCAAAAGTGTCTTCAAAATGTGCGCTGGTGTATATCCAAATGTCCTCCACTCGCGCTTGTTGACGATGCTCCTGCATCACTCAGGTATTGATTAGCTCCTTAAATCTCCAGAATCCGATCGTATCTAATGATGAAAACATCATGTCATGTCGCCCTTTCAGTGGGTGGATCGGGGATCGGGTCATGCTATGAACATTTTCGTTGATATCCTCCTGTAAAATATCTAATGCCAATCGATCTTATCATATAGTGTTGACTCGAAGGTGTGACTAGGATCTAGGTTACCAAGAATGACTCAGGATACAACTAGATCATACACACTTCTTACCTGGTAAAGACATGTGGCGTTGGAGATCGATGACTTAAGTCGCTGGTATTAGTCAAAGTCGGGACTTTCTATAATATATTCGTTCTAAAACACACCTCAGCTTGCCGATGTCGAAAAAGTGTCAAGTATCGACGATCGGCGATAAGCCTACCAAAGCGCCCTCGGATCGACTCCTTCGAAAAAGTCCCGATGCCGAAAATGCAATGGGGATAACTTTATCGTGTTCAAAATGCTTGCTATGATCCTTTTGGGTTTTCCCCGACTCTGATAAAGTGCGTCAGGAATCGGCTATCGACGATTTCTTTTCGTTCTTTGCTAACGTCTATCCTCCCCGTATTTTACCGATGCCAAAGAGGGATTGGCTATCTCTCAAACCTTTATACGAAAAACTTAACGCAAAGAAAAAATTCCTTATGTTGATTCCTGATGAAGATCGGTGCTCGACGATTGTTGGTTTCTGAGTGGTTCCTGTATTTACTTGAATTCCTTCCGATGTTGAACCTGAGTGCATTGGGTACAGTGTTTGGTTGTTGATTCTTACTTTAGGTGTTAAGGTCTTTTAGTCATTGGGTTTCACAAATTAAAACAAACCTGTATAGGTGATGAGAGTCAAGAAAATAAATAAAGACAAAACATTTCCCAACATGAAATCGAGTCAGACAGTGCAGAAGACCAAGTGGTACCCAAAAAGTGAGAAAAATTTGATAAGGCTTTTTAGGGTGTGTTGAGTGCTCGACAAGACCTCCTCCCCATACTATGCCTTTACATTCATGCCCAAACCAATAGGCCAATGACCTCTATTGTTATCAACGCCCACGGAAGTTACTTAAATGTTGAGTCTGCCAAGCCCTTGGGAGGAGGTGCATGTGCGATATGGCCTTGGGCACATTTTTCAATGCATTACAGTCATTAATTGCAAGTTACAGAGGGGAACAAAAACCAAGGCAAATGTCTTCTTGGGTCGGGGAGTGCCAGAGTCAGATCGAGGTGTGGGGACAGTCATTTTTGGGTAATTTGATGTCATGAATTCAATGGTGTTGTCTGTTTTCTAATCTAATCATTATTTCTATAGCTTGATTTCAGAATGAGGTATACTTATGTATTTTTCCAAATTCTTTTGATGAGTTAATGAAAGATCCTACCCATTTGAGAGCAGGACCCAAAGACGTAGTCCACCAGCGATGAACTCCGTTATCAATTTTTGTGTTCATATTTGATGCTTATGTCTCTTCATTATTGATATTTTCCTTCTTTAATGGTGCACTTTAATTTATGCTCATTTAATGCAATTCTCTATAAGTCACTCGATGAATATATCCCGGATCATTCTTACTCTGTTTTCTTATATGAACAATTGAATCTTTTCAATATGAAATCCATTATGGAAGATCAACCACACAAAATCACTTCGGTCCCTGAATTTTTAGAAACTTTGTTTCAAAGTGGTATAACAGATCAACATTTTCTTTGTGAACTTTATTTACATGAGCATTCTTGTCAACTAGAAAGAAGATTCAATATGACACCTTTTGTAGGGGACATTCAACTTCGAGCATTCACCTCTTTTGTCAACAATCAGGTCACATGGTTGAATGCTTTTAAAATGGTCCACACTAATGAAGGAGCATCTACATTATGGATTAGAAGTGAACTGCAAAGCTCTATCTCTGCTATTACAACTCATCAAAAATTTATTTCATCTCCAGAAAGGTTGAATAGTGTAGAGGCCCTTCACAAAAAGGTAATATAATGATGTCAAAGAACTATTGTTGATAAACAATCTTTAGCAGTAGAAGGTAGTAGATTAATATGGGAAATAGCCATTGATTCCTTAAAGAAAAAGGAACCATACAATCATGATAATTTTATACAAACTTTATCTCAAGTTCCAGGATATATAAACTGCCTTCAAACTTGTGGATCAAAGTGGCTAGGGATGAAGTTTCATTTTCCACTTATTTGGATGCATGTGAACATGTATTAGTCAGTGTATAAGATGTCAAAGAAGATTGAGAAGCAATTTTGGGAAGAATTTATATGGAATAATGGATTCAGACATGCAGGAACCAAAATAGAGTCATCATATAACATCTCCAATATTCATAGAAGGAAATCGTTTTCAGACTCAAAATCAAATTACATAGGATTGCATGAGGACATGGAATGGAGCAGTTGGGGGGAGATGTTGGGTGATGGAAATGACCTTTTTTACACTACTTTCTTATTCCTTTTCATTCCTTTTTCCTATATTAATCCATTCATACTACTATCATTGATAACAGATTATTCCCTTAGGAAGTAGGTAAAGAATATTATTTATTTTTTCATATTCATACATATTATATATGAAAAGTACAGTAACGTTGCTTTATTTGGAAATTTATTCATTAAATTAATAAGAGTTTCATGTAGTTTCAAAAATTGTTGAAACATGGGACTTCAAGTATCATGTGATGATACACAGTGGATCGTTCATCCACCACTTCAGATCAGGTCCTATGACATTCGCCAGCTCAATGGGAGAACTTAAATAGGCATGACGAATCATCCAACTCAGCCGATCAAGAATAGAAGACCACGTGTTGAACAACCTCATGAATGATCTCACGGTTGCATTATTTCTAGAATGTTTCTAAAATATCGTGAACAACTTTAGAATCTTTGATTCTTAAGACTGTTCCGCATAAAGAGATATCATTTCTTATTCAAGGAATATAGAATCTGTAAAAAGGAGGAATTCAAACATTTGTGGGGGGGTTAAGAACTCGTATTGGCATAATAATTGTATGAGAAACATAACAGTATTTTGTAATAGTTAATTTCACAGTTAATGAGAAATTTGGCAGCTTCCAGAAATTCTTGAGCAATTATTTTGTAAGATTTGAGTTACTTCTAGTCGACTGTGAAGGAGGAAAGGGCCCACTTCCAACAAAGATCAACTTGTTATGTTATCTTAACCTTTCGATTTTGCAAGAATTTTCATTTGTTGAAACATTTAAACAAATTTGCTAATACAGATGTTTTCTTATGCATGTTTAATTAATTGATGAATTGATTTGGTTGATGTGTGAATTATCATGAGAAGTGTTTGTTTTAATCTCATGTAGTGTGTTTATTGATTGTTGATACACCTTATACATCTTATTGGAATAATTGATAATGTCTGGTTGAATAGATCATTGAAGCATTTTTTTTGTTTATATTGTGAGTGATTTAAATTCTACAAGAATTCTTTCCTAGATAACAATTTTCTCTTGCAACAGTAGCATAAATTTCCTTCCTGTAACTGTAACTTAGGTTTATATTTGTGTAATGCAATCCAGGATTCTTTACTGTAAACATAGGTATTTTCAAATACATGTAATGTTGCTCCACTACCTATGAACACCCATATCCTTTGTTGGATTACTGAGAGGGGGGGGGTGAATCAATAATAACGTAATTATAATCCTTTTTCTTTAAATGTTATATCAATGTAGAATTATTATCCAATAATGAGCAGTAAGAAATAAACAATCACACACATACATAGTACACCCGTGTTTTACGTGGAAACCCAAATCGGGAGAAAACCACAAAAAAAAAATTCTTATATGTCTTGAAGAATTACATTCATTAGAAGCACCAACTTCCTTTGTTTTCCAGCTACAACTAGAAGGAGGCTCAAACCCCCTAGTTTCTTTGGCTACAACCCCCTATGTTCTCCGGCTACAACCCCCTATGTTTTCTGGATACAACCAGAACGTGTCTATAACCACTTGTCCTTGCTCCGTCCTACCACCCTGAAGTAGAAGTAGAATGATGGAACCACTGTCACACTATCACTATGAGATATACCACTGTAAACATGTACCAATAAATCTGAACCATGCATCCACCATGCATCAACTTTTACCTCAACCTGTAATCAACATGTACCATAAACAAGTGCATCAACCATGCACCAACCTGTACCAAACAACCTGTAATCAACATGTACCATAAGCAAGTGCATCCAACCATGTACCAAGTATGTACCAATCATGTTTCAACTACTCATCAACTATGACTCATCAATATGTACCAACAACATCAACTATACACGTCATGAATGTGCCAACTCATCAACTACTTGTCTCAACCATGTACTCAACATGTACCTCAACCAAAAGCCCTCGTCAATTTCATCATCCAAATATGATTTGTAGCTCTATAATAGACTTTGTGTATATGATCACATTCCTGCAAACCTTCCTTAACTTTAACAACAAGAGACTAGCATTTTCATCAAACTTTTCTTTAGTCTCACATGCCTAGTTTTGGATTAGTCAACAACCCTAACTTGAAGTAATCATAACTTTGAACCTATAATGTATAAATATATGAAACTGATACAAAATGTCCTTCAGTGTGTTTTATGCAATTCCTCCAGGTTTCACTACTTGGAACCTCTCAAAAAAGGATTTATAGCAAAAATGGCATACCTTGATGAATTTTGGTTTATTCTAGAGAGTGACCTTGTAGAGAGTGTCCTGCATGAAATATTCATTGCATTGATCTGAAACTATTACACAAAATACTAAAATTTGTACCCTAACCAACAGATTTTGTCTCATTGAATTTGGATCTGTTATGAAGAAGTTATGACGTTTTTACCTGAAACACCTGATTTTGACTAGTTTCAGGACTAGCCACAAACCCTATTTTCCACGGAGTGTAACTCCCAAAATACAACGACCCACAAGATGAATTTATTACCATAGATACTTGGGTATTTTGTCTCAATGAAATAGAAATTTCACGGTCTTAATCATTATCAAAAAAAAATTATAGCGAAAATGGTGAGATGACCTGTAAATAACATACCTTAGAAAGCACCATCAAAAGAATTTATCCTTCCTTGCATTT
>JASDQU010736832.1:453334-517123 GCA_032191745.1 Picea mariana | reverse complement strand
AATTGTAGATAAGAGTGCTAGGTGTGTTTGTTCTGGTGAATGGATTTTTCTTCTAGTCTCAACTCCTGCATCTTTGTTTCCAATAATCTGATCTGAAGGATGATTCTTCTGTACTCGTTTGCTAGGTGTCTTTGGAGATACTTGTTGAACTTGCTCTTCTACTTTTGTCAGATTCTCTTCATCTTCATCTTCCTCTTATACTTATTTTTTATCTTCTTCTTCAAAAAGTTGTTCCATTGATTTGTTTTCTTCTTCCTTTGATTCTAGTCTGTCTGTTTCATCAATTGTTACGTTGATTCTTTCCACAACTTTGTTTAATCTTAGATTGTAACACTTGTATGATTTCCTTGTACTTGAGTAACCAAAAAGTATTCATTTGTCCACACAAGAGTCAAACTTTCCCATTATGCCATCTTATGTTTTGATGTAGCATTTGCTTCCAAAAACTCTGAAGTGCTTCACATTTGTTGGTCTTCCTTTCCATAGCTCGTAGGGAATTTTATCAGTGTTGTTTCTGAGCATTAATCTGTTTTGAATGTGAACTGTTGCATGCACTGCCTGTGTCCAAAAAATATCTATCAACTTTGAATCCATTATCATTGTTTGAGCCATTTCTTGTATTGTCCTGTTCTTTCTTTCAACAACTCCATTCTGTTGAGGTGTCCTAGCGATGGAGAATTGCCTTTTTATTCCATGATTTCTACAGTAGTCCATAAATTCCTTTGAGGTGAATTCTCCTCCATTATTCTATATTAAGCATTTGATTCTTGAAACCATCTCATTTTCAACCATTTCCTTGTAGATCTTGAAATTTCCAAAATCTTCTGACTTGTTCTTGAGAAATAAAACTACAGTCATTCTTGTATAATCATCAATTAATAACATAAAGTATCTCTCACATTTTAAGCCTTTTGTTGTAGTTGTTCCAACTAGGTGAGTATGCACAATTTCTAGTGGTTTTGTTGTTGAATATTCCTTTGATTTGAACCTGGTCTTTGTTTGCTTTCCTTGTTGGCAATGCTTGCATAAAGTGTTGGTTTGTTTTGTGATCTGGGGAATTTCTCTGACTGTTTCTCTTCTGCTGACTTTGACAAGGTTATCAAAATGCATGTGACCCATTATTTTGTGCCATAGCCAACTTTCATCTTCCTTTCTTAGACAACACTTTTCATTTCCAATTTCGCTTAACATATATGTGTTGCTTGAATTTCTTGTAGCTATAGAAACCAATTTCCCTGAACCTTATTTTCTTATCTCACACTTTTGTGAATCGAAATTAACTTTATTACCTTGGTCACACATTTGAATCAAACTTAAAAGATTATGTTTCATATCTTCTACTAATAGAACATTTTCTGCCTTTTCATTCTTGTTCCCAATTCAGACTGTGCATTTTCCAATGATTTTGGCTGAATCATCATTTTCGAAGGAGACTGATCCATCTCTTTCATTTCATAATGTAAGAAAATTGTCTCTATCACCTGTTTGTAAGTTTTAAACATGTGAAGTAAAGCAATGAATATAGATTCTTAAGCAAAACATAATTTAATCAATGGCTCATACACAGAGTACATAGAGATTTTATACCGGAAACCCTCAACCGAGAAAACCTTTCTTATATTTAGTATGGAATTTCACCATTCACCATACAATATATACAATTTTTTTAGGTATTCCGTAGATACCAAAACCCTAATCCCTTAATCCGGGATTAATTTAGTAAACTTCTAAAAATAGCAAAAACTGCCCAAAAAAAAAATTGGACCGTTGCCCCGAATGCTGCGCGTAACAAGGGGGGGGGGCATAGCTTCCCCCCCCTGGGACCCCCCTAGGAAAGCGCCTGATGCACATGACACATAAAGCGCTACTAGAGGGATTGTTAGATGCAGTTTTCGAACCTGGCGCACCCACACACACACATGCAAAGAATATAACACATACCCAACATTCTCCCACTTGTTGTTTTATTTGCATCCAAGGGTCTAGGGGATTATATAGTCAACAATCCAGGGAAAAAATGCTCATTGTTACTCTACACTAGGATATTTTTTTTGTGCTCACAGACTTTGTCGATGAATCTACAAAATTCTTCAAAGTGTCAACCTTTTCCATCAACACCTTCTTTTCCTCAACCATGTCTCTCACAAAGTGATACTGGACATCAATATGCTTTGTCTTCAAATGATAAGTTGGGTTATTTGCCAGGAATATTTCACTCTGACTATCACAATCTAATCTCACTACTTGTTGTACCAACCCAATACCTAAACACAATCTTTGTAACCATAATGTTTCCTTGTTTGCATTAGTGGTTGCCATGTATTCAACTTCTGTAGTTAAGAGTGCCACTACAGCCTGTCTTTTGCTCACCCAACTGATTGCTCCTCCAAATAGGTTAAACACATACCCACTTGTATATCTTCTGCGATCCAAATCTCCATCCTAGTCTGCATCAAAAAATCCATGTATGTCCACCACTCTGTCCAATCCTGGTCTTCTTTGGTATCACAATCCATAACTGGTATTTCAACGAAGATACCTGAAGACCCTCTTTACTATTGTCCAATGTTCCTTCCCTAGTTTTGACATATACCTACTCAAAAATCCCACTGCATGTGCAATGTCCAGTCTAGTACAGACCATTGCATACATTAAACTGCCAACTACACTGGCATACAAAACATGGGACATGTCCTCTTCTTCTTCATGTGTCCTGGGACACTGATCTGCGGATAACTTTACACCTATAGGAATAGGAACCTTGACCGGTTTACTTCCATGCATATTAAACCTTTGCAATATCGTCTCAACATATTTTCTTTGGTTCAACTAGAGTTTCTTGTTTTCACGATCTCTTTTAATATCCATTCCCAGAATGAAGTTAGCAGCACCAACATCCTTCATGTCAAATTTGGAGGATAGCTGCGATTTCACCTCCTTGATAACATCCATGTTATTTCCTACCAATAACATGTCATCAACATACAACACTACATAAATGAATTGATTACCAACCTGCTTGGAATATACACAGTGATCATCCCTGCTTCTTACAAATCCCAATCCAAGGATGTATGTGTCAAACTTTTGGTACCACGTCCTAGGTGATTGCTTCAAACCATATAATGACTTCTTTAGCTTGCAGACCAGCTCTTTCTTTCCCTTCACTACAAAGCCTTATGGCTGCTTCATGTAGATTTCTTCTTCCAAATCCCCATGTAGGAATGTTTTCTTCACATCCATCTATTCCACTTCAATATCAAAAGCAACAGCAATAGATAAAAGAAATCTAATAGAAGTTAACTTAGCAACAAGAGAAAAAATCTCATCAAAGTCAATTCCCTCTACCTAGGAATAACCTTTTGCTACTAACCGAGCTTTGTATTTCTCCACTTTACCTTGTGCATTAAACTTCTTCTTAAACAACCATTTTCTACCAACATATTTTCTTCCAGTTGGCAACTCAACTATATCCCATGCCTCATTCTTATCCAAGGCATCCATTTCTTCAACCATGGCCTTCTTCCAGAGTTTACTATCCTCTGAATTCACTGCTTCCTTAACAGTTATGGGATCATCATTAGTAATAGATAAAGAAAAATTGGAACGGAAATAAGGTGGAATATACCTTTCTGGTTGCCTTTTATATCTCACTRATCTCCTCAATACTGGGGTATGAGGTTCTTCTTCTTATTCTTCTTTTGCTTCCTCTTCTTCAAATGATTCATATTTTTCATCATCCAACTCAAGCTCTATTTTCACAGGTTCATCTTGCGTTGGTAGGAATTCCTATTTGGACACATCTTTTACCTTCTGAAAACAACATCTCAACTGTAAACAATCTTCTTGGTTTCTAGGTTCCAAAGCTTATAACCTTTCACACCATCTTTATAACCAATAAAGATACACTTTTCAGCCTTTTTATCTAGCTTACTCCTATTTTCTTTTGGAACATGTACATAAGCATCAAACCCAAACACTCTAAGATGTTGAAGAGAGGGTTTCTTTCCATACCATACCTCTTGTGGAGTTTTATCATCCAATGTTGATGAGGGTGATCGATTGACCAAGTAACATGTTGTACCCACTGCCTCTGCCCAGAATTCTTGTCCTAACCCGACACCGCTGAGCATGCTCCTTGTTTTTTCCATCAATGTCATGTTCATCCTTTCTACAACTCCATTCTGCTAAGGAGTGTATGGAGTAGTCTTCTGCCTTGCTATACCACACTTCATACATAATTCTTCGAATTCATTTACGCAGAATTCTCCACCATTATCTGTTCTCAATACCTTTATTTTCTTCTCTGTATGATTTTCTACTAGAGCCTTAAACTCTTTAAATTTATCAAATACCTCATATTTCTTTCTAAGAAAATAAATCCATGTGTTCCTTGAAAAATCATCTATGAATGAAACATAATACACATATTTACCTAGGGATGGAACAGGAACAGGTCCAAATGCATCACTTTGTATCAACTCTAAGATACCCTTTGCTCGTGTAGCACCAGATGGGAATATTACTCGATTATGTTTACCATATATGCAATGTTCACAGAAATCAAAATCCAGAGTGCAATTAGACATACCTTCAACCATGCCTTTACTGTGTAGTGTTCGAAGGCCCTCTTCTCCAATATGCCCCAGTCTTTGATGCCACAGCATGGTCTTCTTTTCTGGGATAGTATTGATCTTGTTTGCTTCATTTCTCTTCTCAGGGACAACAGAACTATTGCACCCATTAGTATAAGTGATTCCCAACAAATTGTACATAGTTCCACACCGAACTCCCTTCATCAACACCATTGCTCCTCGTACCATCTTGCAAGTGCTCTTTCCAAATATAGTATTCACTCCTGCATCATCCAACTTTCTTACATATATTAGGCTCCTATCTAGTTTTGGAATGTGAATAACCCCAGGGAGTGTTATAATCCTTCCATATTTTAGCAGCAACTTAACCCTTCCACGTCCCATGATTTTTTATTTCAAGTCATATCCTCGGAATACATCACCACCATCATATTTTTCATATTCAAAGAACCACTCCCTGTGAGGAGTCATGTGGTATGATGCACCTGAGTCAATCAACCATACATCATGGTTTTCATGTGTACCTATAGATGCCAGGTAAACATCACCTCCTTCTTCAGTGGAGGTTTTCGTCTCTGTGGAAGAGGTACTATCAAATCCCTTTGGTTTTTCAACCTTCTTAGACTTGCAATCTTTCTTATAATGCCCTATTTTACCACACTTCCAGCATTTCCTCAAATATTTTTCTGGAGACTTACATATACCTGTAGATTTAGATCTCCCCCCCGTGAAGACTTACCAAGATTCTTGTCTTGGGTATGACCTCTTACAAATAAAGCATATGTGTTATGACCATCCATGCGTTTCTGCCTCATCTCTTCAGATAACAAGGATGCAACTACATCCTCATACTTCAATGTAGATTGAGTGGTACTACCTATTGCTACAACTAGATTATCCCAAGAGTCTGGCAAATAACATAACAAAGTAATACACTTATCTTCTTCTGCAATCATAATATTAAAAGAGACAAGTTGACTTACCAGAGTATTAAAGGCATTTAGATGTTCTGTCATAGAATCTCCATCTTCCATCCTAAGATGATACAACGTCTTTCGAAGAAACAACTTGTTTACCAGGGACTTTGATTGATACAATTTCCCCAACTTACCCCATAGTTCCTTGGTTGTAGGTTCTCCTGAGACATTCAACAACACTGAATCTCCCAGGTAGAGTCGAATAGTACTCCTTGCTCTTCTTTCCAACTTCTCCCAATCTTCCTTCGACATACCAGTAGATGGTGTACTAGTAGTTTGTGTACTAGTAGGTTGTGTACTAGTAGCCTATGTGCTAGTATATTGTGTACCAGTAGGTTGTGTATCGGGATCCACAATGATCCATTGTTCTTTGTCTACAAGAAGGTCCTTCATCTTCAGCTTCCATAGCTCAAATTTTTTACCTTTGAACTTTTCTATCTCAATTCTAAAAGAGCTTGCCATTCCTCTTTCTGCACTCAAATAACCACTGCAAAAGCTCCCACTAAACCCAAGTTTATCACAGACCCAAGATAAACTTGATCTATCAAGACCGAGCCAAAACCTCAACAAAAAAGGCGCCCCTCTGAAGCCAAAAACGAGCTCTGATACCACATGTAAGTTTTAAACCTGTGAAGTAAAGCAATGCATATAGATTCATAAGAAAAACAAAATTTAATCAATGGCTCATACACAGACTACACAAAGATTTTATATCGGAAACCCTCAACCAAGAAAACCTTTCTTATATTCATTATCAAATTTCACCATTCACCATACAATATATACAATGTTTTTAGGTATTCCGTAGATACCAAAACCCTAATCCCTTAATCCGGGATTAATTTAGTAAACTTCTAAAAATAGAAAAATCCGCTAAAAATAGCAAAAACTGCCCAAAAAAAATTTGGGGGTACTACCCCAAACGTTACGCATAACCAAGGGGGGGCATACCTACCCCCCCTGGGACCCCTCTAGGAAAGCGCTCGGTGCACATGACATAAAGAGCGCTACTAGAGGAATCGTCAGACGCAGTTTTCGAACCTAACGCGCCCACACACACACATGCAAAGAATATAACACATACCCAACACTGTCATGTGTTTTGAACATCCACTGTCAACATACCAACCATGATTCTTTTGTTTATCTTGTAGAGTGACTGTGCATTCTTCATTGCTATAATGATCTTTCTTTCTTATCCATGTCGTTTTATGAGGTTCTTGTTTGTGACTCTATTGAGGTTCTTTAGGAGGGACTATCATTCTGCAATTTTTGGCCATGTGTTCAAAATTGTTACATTTGTAACATTCCACTTCAATGCCCAAAGATTCAAACCTGTTGTAACTTATTCTCTGTGTTTCACCAGGTATTCTTGAATAACCCCTTTGTGTATGGCTCTCAAATTAGTTATTGTTCCTGTTGTTAGCTCTGCAATTTATAACTTTATGTCCAAAATTATTACATGCATAACATAAACCAAAAATTATAGTTTAATACCTCGTAGTTTAATATCTTCTGAAAGGAGGTGCTCTTATGAATCCTTCTTCTTCTTGAGGCCTGTCTATATGTTGTTGATTCTGAAATCTGAATCTTTTTGGTGGAGGAGTGTCCCTGTAATCTTCTTTGTATATCTTTTTATCCCCTTTGATTGTTTCTGCATAGCTTTTTGGATTTGTTTCTTGCTCTGTTGTTTTCGAGCTTGATCCCTTTTCTGTTTGATTATATCCAAGTCCTGACTTGTCAAGATGAGATTTTGGACTACTGATAATGTCATCCAGAACTTTTGAGCTAGTCTGCATATTTTTATTTTGAATATCCTTTCTTAGTGTGACAATCTCTGCTTCCAGGTTTCCAATGATCATGTCATTTCCTTCTAGTTGTTCTTTGAGTGCTTCTTCAATTCTTTTATCTTCTTCTATTTGAACCTTCAATTTTGTGATCATTTGTTCTAGTTCTTGAGTGTCTTTTTTCTTATCTAGTTTTTCTTGTAGTTACTTGTTTTTCTTCTTTTCTCTTCTGATAACTTCTATGGCACTCATTAATTATTATCGGAAGTCAACTTCTGCCTCTTCAATTTCTTATTCATATGCTTCTTCATATTCTTCTTTGAAGTCTTCTTTGTCAGAGTCTTCTACTTCCATTAATAGAACTCTCCCTGTTTCACTGTCACTGACTTCATCTTCATCTGATGATGAGATGTATTCTTTGGTGCAAAAGATTTTCTTGGAAACTTTCTTTGTAGTTCTTTTACCTTTATATGTTTGTCTACCTTTTGAGTAACCTTCATCATTTCTCTTTTTCTTATGAGGACATTTTTTAGAAAAATGACCAATACCATCACAATTAAATCAAATTAAAGGAAGCTTACCTCTATACCTATCGTTGGTTCCCTTGTTTAGTATTTTGAGGAAGTTGGCCACTTCTTCATCATCTTCCGAGACGCCGTTGTTGCTGCTATATTCTTCTTGTTCCTTTTTCTTTTGCTTTGATCTTTTGTATGCTTTGAAGGTTGCTTCTTTTACATCTGGATTTTCCTGTTGAGTTCTCATCTCATGTGATGTGAAGATTTCATGAAGTTTGTCCATGCTTATTGAGTTTAGATCTGGTCTTTCTTCTAGTGTTGATATCTTAGGGTTGAATCTCATAGGAAGAGATCTTAGTACCTTTTGAACAATTACAGATTCTTCGATTTCTTCTCCCAATCCTATGATTGCATTCATTGTTTCATCAAATCGTAAGAAGTAGGCTATGATATCTTCATCTTCCTTCATTTTTAGTTGTTTTAACTGACCTTTGTAAGTTTGAATCTTTGTTTCTTTGACTTTTGAATCTCCTTCATAAATATTTCGAAGCTTGTCCCAAATCTCTTTAGAAAATTTACAATGTGAAACTTTGGTGAATACCATATCACTGAGACCATTCAAAAGTGAATTTTTGGCTTTGGAATTATTCTCACCAGGTTTCACTATTTTTTGATTTGTTGGTGGAACTGTTGGTGTTGTGTATCCATCTATAATTGATTGCCAAACTTGAAATCCCTGTGTCTGTATATATGTCTTCATCCTTATGCTCCAAAAAACATACTTTTGTCCATTAAACTGTGGTATTCCATTTTATACGAGTTGGTACCCTCCATGATCTACCTTTCAGTTGTTAAACTGATTTCTGAAGGAACCTTCTCTGATACCAATTGTTGGATTACTGAGAGGGGGGGTGAATCAGTAATAGCGTAATTATAATCATTTTTCTTCAAATGTTGTATCAATGTACAATTATTATCCAATAATGAGCAGTAAAAAATAAACAATGACACGCATACATAGTACACCAGTGTTTTAGGTGGAAACCCAAATTGGGATAAAACCATAGAATTGTTTTTCTTATATGTCTTAAAGAATTACATTCATTGGAAGAACCAACTTCCTTTGTTTTCCAGCTGCAACTGGAAGAAGGCTCCAACCCCCTAGTTTCTCAGGATACAACCTGAAAGAAGCTCCAACTCCCCAATTCTATGTATACAACTAGAAGGAGGCTACAACCCCCTATGTTCTCTGGCTACAACCGAAAGGTGGCTAGAACCACTTGTCCTTGCCCCGTCCTGCCACCCTGAAGTAGAAGTAGAATGATGGAACCACTGTCACACTATCACTATGAGATATACCTCTATAAACCTGTACCAATAAATTTGAACCATGCATCCACCATGCATCCACCATGCATCAACCTGTACCTCAACCTGTAATCAACATGTACCATAAACAAGTGCATCAACCATGCACCAACCTATACCAAACAACCTGTAATCAACCTGTACCATAAACAAATCCATCCAACCATGTACCAAGTATGTACCAATCATGTTTCAACTACTCATCAACTATGACTCATCAATATGTACCAACATCATCAACTATACATGTCATGTATGTGCCAACTCATCAACTACTTGTCTCAACCATGTACTCAACATGTACCTCAACCAAAACCCCTCATCAATTTCATCATCCAAATATGATTTGTAGCTTTGTAATAGACCTGGTGTATATGATCACATTCCTACAAACCTTCTTTAACTTTAACAACAAAAGACTAGCATTTTCATCAAACTTTTCTTTAGTCTCACATGCCTAGTTTTGGATTAGTCAACAACCCTAACTTGAAGTAATCATAAATTTGAACCTCTAATGTATAAATATATGAAACTGATACAAAATGTTCTTCAGTGTGTTTTATGCAATTCCTCCAGGTGTCACTACTTGTAACCTCTTAGAAAAGGAGTTATAGAAAAAATGGCATACCTTGCTGAATTTTGTCTTATTCTAGAGAGCGACCTTGTAGAGAATGCCTCGCATGAAATATTCATTGCATTAATCTAAAATAGTTACAAAGAATACTACAGACTGTACCCTAACCAACACATTTTGTCTCACTAAATTTGGATATGTTATGAATAAGTTATGACGTTTTTACCTGAAACACCTATTTTTGACTAGTTTTAGGACTAGCCACAAACCCTATTTTCCACGTAGTGTAACTCCCAAAATAAAACGAACCACAAGATGAATTTTTTACCACAGATAATTGGGTATGTTGTCTCAATGGAATAGAAATCTCATGGTATTAATCATTATATAAAAAAAATTATAGTGAAAATGGTGAGATGACCTGTAAATAGCATACCTTAAAAAGCACCATCAAAAGAATTTATCCTTCCTTACATTTCAGCCTTCTTTTCTTCACCTTCCCTCAGAAATTAGGCTTAGATATCCTTGGTTACCTCAGACACCTATAGATATTCAATATGCTCAAGTGTGATTAAAATGAGAGATCCTTGCCTCTTATTTATACTCTCCAAGTAGCTTCCTTAAAAACATCTTCTAGGTCACTTGCCCCACTTTCCTTATTTTAGAGTTAACCCACTTCTAATTTCTCCATTAAATTTATTATTGAAATAATTTATTTTGTATTAAATTTGAATTATAATACACTCATCACTTCACTTTATTATTTACCTTTTAAAATCTCTTAAACCACTTTGACTACTTTGACTTTTTGGGGCTTCTAGATGACATATGAGGGTCCTCCAACTTCGTAAGGCCATAACTCTCAAACCGTGAGGAGTTATGTGACATTCCACCTACCACCAGAAATGGAATGACATGTACTATCCATATATAATATTATTACCTTCAAATATATCAAAAATCATACCGTTATCCATCAAACAAATTTGGGTCCATTACCCAAACCTAGGTTCTCCAACTTCACATGGTCATAACTCTCTAACCGTGAGGAGTTATGTGACGTTCTACATACCACCGGAAATGGCATGACAAGAACTATCCATCTAGGATAGTTTCCCTGACAAATTCACTATCCTTCATCTCATTATTCCACATTCAAGCATGGGTTCTCTTACTCTACAAAGCGTCTTCCCGTGAGGGCTTTCACCATAAGGGGACCACTTTGGAGTTCATCCATATTTACTTCTTATCAACCATGAAAAAACAATAATGAGTCATATTTACATCAAACAATTTTGGGTCCATTACCCAAACCTTTGTGTTGCGGGGCTTTCTTCAAGGGTTGATGTCAATGACAACCAACCTTAATCAACATCCTTGACGGAATCACCCCAAAACCATAGGAATTACTCCATTGCTAATTAGCATCCATAGTCCTGGTGGATATATTTACATGTCCTCGTGATTAGTTGAATTTTAATTACTAATTATTTGCCATTAAATATTTCTTTATCATGCACTTGATGGGGGGGAAATGACCCTTTACAAGTAGGTGGGTATGATGTTTTTTTAGTGATAAGTTTATCGATTGACCATGCCTGAGTGATAATAATATCCCCTTAAGTTATTTTTCCCTAAATGTTCGACTTGTCAAATTTCGTTATGGTTCATTGATTTTATCATGAGTGGATGGAACCCTTTAGCCAACTAACTCATTAACTAGCATCTTGATTTTCAAAGTCATCAAGGATTTAGTCACTTGGAATGTTCCAAGTCAACCACTACTCTAATAATCTTGGAAATCCTTATAATTCATAGCTTTTCCCGCTTCTATCTTTTTTATCATGATGGTGTAGAACATAGGAAGTTTACAAGGATTGGATAGGTGTACATTATATTCATGGACCTCATTTAAAAGAAAAAGTCAACAAATGTAAACTTCCATCAGTGCAATATCAACCAAAATTTCTAAAAAATAAAGAAAAATAACTGGAAGTCTAAAGAAAAATTACAAAATTACAAAATAAAGAAAATAAATGTAAATATAAACCAATGTCAGAAAATCTATATTTTCAAAAAATTAAAAATGAAATTCTAACGAACAAAATGAAAGAGAAAATATGAATTAAAATCCTTAAAATTGAAGGAAACAAAAAACCTACTAAATACAAGCTATATGCCTTAGTGTCATATAACTAAAGTATTGTTGTAGAATTTGGTCATTGAGTAGGAGGAGATCCAAATTCCCCTCCATGTTTTTCCATTAGTATGTGCATCTGCCATATAATAGGTGTAACGACAATTGTAATATCAATGTGTAACAACCAGATAAGGCGCATATATCAAACCTGTAACAACAACGAATATCAGTCATAAAGAGGTTATTGTGACATTCTATCAAAGGCGCCTACAACAGAGTTTTAATTAGCAAGAATTCAGTCTGGGTTGAGTCATTGGAAAGCTCTTTAAGAGAAGAGTTTCATGGTGGAAATGTTGTAAGTGGTCAATCATTATGTTTGCAATAAATGAAGATTTGTTTGTTGGGTTTTTCTCCTTGTATAGGGTTTGCCCAGGGTATTTGTGGTGTTAATATGCATGTTGGCTATTCTCTATGGTTTACATTGTTCAGTTTTGGTTATGCATCGTGAATCTATGTTAAAAGTATAGTCAAATTTAAAATAATCCTACAACCAATCGATCAAGCCCTAAAATTTAACAATCACATAGGTGTCTACGTTCATCATACTCAATTATTAGTGGAGGTAAGCATGAAGGGGTGTTGAGTATAGAACGCCATCATAAACCATCAAGGATATACACATTCATCAAGTCATACATCTATCATGTGGAAAGTAAATTTCTAACCAGGAATCATCCTAAAATAAGAGTCCAACTAATACTATAAAACACCAAATGGTCTATTGTATAAGACTATAAAAAACATGCAACTATAAAAGACTATAAAAAACATGCAATTGTATGAAATGTGACCTATGTTCTTTTTACTCAATTATTTGTAGCAAACTTGGAGAAAGTAAGAGAAATCCTGGATATTGTGAACAAGAAAGGCCTCAAACTAGATGCTCACATGCTTCATAACTAACGAGAAAACAAAAATTAAACTTTGAAATTGATTAAACCAAGTCATGGAAATATCACATATAGGTGGTGTGGAGGTACAGAGTCCTTGTCCTACTTTTTCTCTCCATTTCTACCAAGCCCTAGATGTATTTTTAAATCCCAAAAACCATTAATTTCACTACACTTGGCATTTAATGCTATGGTGATAATGTGACCTCTATTATGTTTAGAAATATGATTTCCCCTTTGATACTTATGATTCAAAATTCTTTTAGGTATAAATGGGAACTTCAAACAAAAGTCTCGGGAAGAAGTTGTTGGTTGAAATTTGAACTAACATACCAATGAGTAGTAAGCACCAAAATGCTTATTGCTCACAAAGTGGCACTGGCATGTTGTAGTTGAAGATGGCTTGTGGAGAACTAGTAGGGGTGCACATCCTATTTGTTAATAGAATATGATAATAAAGTTTTGATAAGCATCTATGGGTTGGTGTAGTAACCATGATTGCTCAAGACTACATGAATCTATTCAAAAGAGTTCATTGTGAGAGTATAGTGTATGAATTAATAAAATATATTATGGTGAGAGAACCAACTACATTGCTTGCAATGTATGGTGATCGAGAGAGAGAGAGCCAACTTCTTTGTTGGAAATGTATTGTGAGTGAGAGAGAACCAATTTTGTTGCTTACAATGTATAGCATTGGCAAGAGCTATTGTTGTGCACTAGTGTTAATACCACTAGCTAGAGTGTGTGTATCGATTTAGCTTCCTTATACCACTGATCTATGGGTGTAGTGGTTCCTCATGAGTGTAGTGGCTAAAGAGTGTGTATGTTTCCCATACCTTGATTAAGTTAATGGTTGTGACCCATAACAACTTCTCAGCTTCCCATAACAGAGTTGTATTTCCAAGTGCCTAAGAAGCATGGCATATTGTTCCACACTATTGTTGTAGTTGAGTTTGTTGATGTTACTATAGTTAAGGTTGTTTTAGTTGAGAATGCCAATTGAATTGATAGTGATATGCTCGATTTTGTTTCCATGGATTTTGTTGAGTCAGGGCCACTTGATAATACAATGTTATGGTTGAGTCTATATTGGCATTACACATTGTTGCGATTATGTTTCTTGTATTGTAGGTTTTTGGAGATACCGTTGAAAGGAAGGATTTTGTTGTGACTTGTGGTGTTCGTATGCATGATGATTCTACTACTTTTTTGTAGAACTGACCAACGAGGTTTTTACTCGAAAATTTCAAAACCTTGTCCAAGGAAATTTCAAAACCTTGTCCAAGGAAGATGGGGACCAAAAAGGGTTCACAGAGTCAGAAAAGGGGATGATGGGGGGGAGGACCTGCAACTCTCGTAGTTAGTCTTATGAGGGGGACATTAACAGGCCCAAAGAAAACCTCAGACTTTTCCTTCTTAAATTAATAACAATAATATTCCAAGCAATATTTTGGACCCATTTTGGGCCTATATGAAATATTTTCTTCCTGCAATTGTAACTTAGGTTTATATTTTTGAAATGTAATCCAGGATTCTTTACTATAAACATAGGTATTTTCATATCCATGTCGTGTTTCTACACTACCTATGAGCACCCATAGCCCTAATAGAATCACCCCAACACCATAGGAATTACTCCATTGCTAATCATCATCCATAGTCCTGGTGGATATATTTACATGTCCCCATGATTAGTTGAATTTTCATTCCTAATCATTTACCAATAAATATTTCTTTATCATACACTTGATGGGGGAAAAATGACTCTTTACAAGTAGGTGGGTATGATGCTTATTTTTAGTGATAAGTTTATCGATTGACCATGCCTGAGTGATAATAATATCCCCTTAAGTTATTTATCCCTAAACGTCCAACTTGTCACCTTTCATTATGGTTAATTGAATTTTATCATGAGTGGATGGAACATTGATCATATCCAATCATAAAAATTAAACATAATAAGATTTATAATCATACCAATAGTCATAGCAAGGTATCCAATCATAAAAATAATAATAACAAGATAAGCAATCATATCAGTAATCATGCTCATAACAAGGTATCTACCTTATATATACATGTTCAATAATAATATGAAACCAATCAATGGCAAGGTGTCCAACACAGGTGCATACATATCATTAAATATCTCTTTAATAGGGTAAACAACATTCTTCAACTGATCAAGTAAATCATCTATACGAGGAAGAGGGTATCGATTTTTCACCGTGATTTTATTTAAATCCCGGTAATCGAAACACATTCACCATGTTCCATATTTATTTGGAACCATCACAATCGGAGAACCACAAGAATATGAACTGGGCCTGATGACCCCTTGATCCAATAATCCTTGTACCTTCTTCTTGATCTTTGTCATCTCCACAACTGACATCATGTATATGCCCACATTAAGAAGAGGCGAATCTTGCTGAAGTTGTATCTCATGTTGGATTTCCCTCTTAGGAGGTAATCCATTTGGTTCCTGAAACATATCATCATATTTAGAAAAAATATCAATTAATTCCTTTTTATGAGAAGGATCACATCCTTGGAAAGAGTCGAATGTCCCGACATCTTTCTCTCTTACGACCATGAGTACATATATCTTATTAGTGTTTATGAGTCTTTTCATTTGTTGTACACTAACAAGTGGTGTATTTACCCTCATTTTGTGAGCTATAACAATATATTCCACTCCCCCCATAGTAAAGTGGTATTTGTTCTCATGACGAAAGAAGTTTGTTTTTCTATCATAAATATAAGGACTTCCCAACACTACGCCACATATATCAAGTGGTAGAACATCCAAATCCACTTCATCAATCAACTTTGAAGAAATAGAAAATATGACCCTACATTGTTTGGTGAAATTAAGTTTTTCTTTATCACATACCCAACCAAGAGGATAAGGTTTCGGATGTGGTTTCATTTCAAGACCCATCTTCTTGACAAGTGCTTCAGATATTAAGTTTACTTGGGAACCTGGATCAAATAATGTATCTATCTTAGTTTGTTTAGATACAACTCTTATGTGAAATAATACATTCCTCTTTTGTTCATCATCATGAGATTCATTATTGGAACTTGAACTATCATGAAGTGAATCTTTACCTTGCACTCCAACTGCTATGATCTTTCCTTCATCTCCTGAATCAGAACCAATATCTTGTTGCATTGTAGCAACGGTTGCAACGGTTTTTGTCTTTCTCTTTACACCGAACTGTTTCAGTTTATTCTTTGGATGCAGTTTCCAACAGTGTTCTTCATCATGACCTATTTTCTTGCAATGAGTGCAAGATGGCTTTCCTCCTTCTCTCGTCACTGTGGCGGTCTTCTTGTCCTTCCTTTTAAACTTCTTGAAATATTTATGTGGGATATTGGAAGGTTTCTTCGTGGGATATTCTTGAGCATGCTTCCCCCTGTTCTCAAGGTGAGTGGATTGTACACAAACTTCGTCAAGACTAGTGGGGTTAAACAAGAGAAAAGTATGACGAATATAACTGTGAAGTGCGCCAATATACTTCATTAAAATTTCATAAGAATCCAAAGGAATGTTTAATGCAAGAGATTTCTTCCTAAATTCTTTTGTGAAACTTTGTACAGTTTGACCTTTAATTTGCCTTAAAGTTTTCCATTCCATCATTGCTTTATGTAAATACCCTAATGGATAAAATTGCTTCCTTATCATTGATTTAAATTCCGACCATGAGGAAAGAATATTACCACACTTACTTATGTATTGAAGCTTTCTCTCCACCATACGATATTGGTGCCTTCTAACCGAAGAGAAGCCAATTGCACTTTAACTTCCTCTTCATCAATATGTTGAACAAAACAATATACTTCAACCTGTCGGATCCAATTATCTAGCTTTTTAGGATTAGAATATTCATTAAACATAGGTAAAAAAAAATTTACATCAAGCTTTAATAATGGTTTCTTAAAATATGTTGTATGGCTAGAATGATGAGAATGGTGAGAATGCTCAAAGGAAGAAGAAATAGAACTTGAAGGTGAACATGGAGGCTCAGGATGATCTCCTCCAGCCCCTTGGTTTACCAATGCATCATCATCAACATGTGCTTCATTTTTCTTCCCTTTCTTCTTCATCCTCTTCTCATAATCTCCATACATTTGTTCGACCATTTCTAATATGCGATAAAATACCATATGAAAGTTTTTCTCCTGTTCACTATGCTTGTCTTCTTCTACCATTTTCTTCCTTCGGGATGCATGGATAACTTCAGGATTGAAAGTATTAAGATTTCCTTCACCCTATTTATGCTTTCCCCTAGTAAGCATTCACACTCAACAATTCAATTCAAAGATGACTACTCTGATACCAACATGATCCAGGATCTTTTCATCGAGTAACTTATAAAGAATTTCATTAAATGAGCATAAATTAAAGTGCACCATTAAAGAAGGAAAATCTCAATAATCAAGAGACATAAGCATCAAATCTGAACACAAAACTTGATAACGGAGTTCGTCCTTGGTGGACTACGTCTCCGGGTCCTACTCTCAAATGGGTAGGCTCTTTCATTAACTCAGCAAAAGAATTTGACGGAATACATAAGTTTACCTCATTCTAAAATCAAGCTACAGAAATAATGCTCAGATCATAAAATAGACAGCACCATTGAATTCGTGGCTTCAAAATACCCAAAAGTGATTGTCTTCACACCTCGATCCAACTCTGGCACTCCTCGACCCAACAAGAAATTTGTCTCATTTTTTGTGCCCCTCTGCAACCTGCAATTAATGATTGTACTGCATTGAAAAATGTGCCCAAGTTCGTACCACACGTGCGCCTCCTCCCTGGGGCCTGGAGGACTCAACATTTAAGTAATTTTCACAGGTATTGATAACAATAGAGGTCGTTGGCCGGTTGGTTTGGGCATGAATGCAAACACATAGTATGGGGAGGAGGTATCGGGATCGAACCCACAGGCCTCCCCCTTTTGGTTTAATTCATTGTAATATATGTAAATATAACCCAAAGTTGTTCCACCAAGTTTTTCAGTGGCGCTATCCGGATCTCCAACGGTTAGAACATGGCCAAGTTTGACATGGTCCGCCAGATTTGCCGGACCCGCCAATCTTTTAATTTTTTGTCAAAATTTGGTCACGGGTTGTCATTGTGCTTTTGTCACCTACCACATGGCAACCCCTGATTGGGACACGTGTCAGCCTCCCATTCGTCCACATCGTCCTCTGTCATGTCAGTGACATGTCATCATGCCACATCACTATGCCACATCACCGTACAAACTACCACATGGCACGATCCTATTGGTCCACGGAACGGTTTGAAAGTGCCAAAACTGGGTGACACATGGCAGCCTCTATTGTTGTCACAACACCATGCTGACGTCAGCATGACATGTGTCACTTTATTCTCCTGTCATGTGTGTTGTAAGGATGTTAACGTCATCTGTACGGATGCTGACATACGTAGTATGGATGCTGACATCAGCAATATGGATGTTGTCTCGTCCCTTGTTGACTGGGCTAGGTTGACCAAACTTTGACTGCGAATATCTTTCAATCTGTAACTCTGTTTGATGAGTCGTTTGCGCCGTTAGAAATATTGCGATGATCTCTTCGCGATAATGTCAATTTCACTAAGTTTTGGGAACTTTGAATTTTTTCCCTTTCTCTGCCTGTTGAGGCCATTCTGAGCATCCTGAGTTGCCTCTGCGAGTTTTAAGTTGTTCTTAGCCTTCTCTGGATCTTTTTTGGATCAAAGAGGGAGAAGGATTTATTTAAATTAAAATGTGTTGCATCATTGTATACATAACCTTTTTCTCCCGTCTCAACGTTTTGATTTGAGTTCTTAATCTTTTAATTATTTTAACTCAATTTCTTCTTTCTCCCATCTATGTTTCTGATATGCTAATTCTTCAACCCATTTTTCTCTTAATTACCTAACAAATTTTTCATGTTGAGGAAAGGAAATCATACCTTGTTTAAATAATGATACTTGGTACTTCCACTTATTCACTTCATCTAACATAAAAATAACATTTTCAGTATCAGGTTGAGGTTCTATTTGCATACCATTATCCATGACTTCCAATAGGTCTTCAGTCTACACAGCTTGATAAACAAATTCCAAGAGATCCTCTATTTGTATGGCTTCATCAATAGTACTAGTTAGGGTTTGAGTCTATATTGCTTTATCCACGGATGGAGGTTCTTGTGTTTCTCCATCAAACAATTGAGTGTTTTCCATAATTGGCACCACTGGTTCTTGTGTGACAGTGGAGTCCTTTGGCTTCCAATTTTTAACATACTGTATCTCTTTAGTTGTTTCAGGAGGACTCTCAACAAGTTGTTCTTTTCCATTGACAGGTACTTGTTCCTCTTGCAAAATCACTTTATATCCATCTCCTTTGAAGATGTTAGCACATTCAAGACACATATATTCATGGGGTCCTTCTTCAATTTCATCTCCCATATTTTCAAATGTTGATGCAACATTTGCCAATGTACCCAAGGTACGATATCCTGCCTTGGATTTCCTCATTTCTTCCAAATCTTCCCTCAATTTTGAGACCTCTTGTTTCAACAATTCATTCTCATAAATCAATTCTTCAAGTTGATTTTCCTTTTCATTGGCCTTCTTACTGGCTACTTTGGATGTCTTATTTGTTTGCTTCCATCTAACATCAAGTCCTTGTGTATCAACAACATTAATATTTGGACTGTCAACTAGTTCTTGTGGAACAGTTGCAGCTTTTCTTTGTTGGTGTTAACCTACTAGTTCTTGTGTAACAACAAGTGAACGAGGATGAATAATAGGAATTACAAGCTCAACTTTATGCATTTTTGTTGCTTGAGTTGTGACAGAGGCTCCGGTTCTCCATTTTGGAAGACTAGAAATAAACATTGATGAAGATATTTTCTTTCCCTTTTCTGATGGAGGAATTTCTTCCTCAATTATGCATGGCTGAAAATCTGTGGGAGGACTATGATCACTTATTTCAATGACTTCTATTTTATCACTGAGAACAGGATGTGAAGAATCATCACACAGAGCAGATGATTCTTCATGCATGTCCTCTCGTTCTATATTAAGTTTTGTAGGTTCTTCCATTGGAACATTTTCTGGTAGAATTTCAGTGTTTTAAGAGGATGTTCTTGTACTCACTTCTTTCTCAGTATCACCCCCTTCATTCTTTGATTGGACCACTATGGGTGATCCTTGAGGACTCTATTCAAATATTTCTATAGGCTCTTCATGATCAACATAATCAAGGTCAAAACCCTCCTGGTCATTATGATCTGAATGAATCATAGTTTCTGACATAGTTGTGTGGCTATTGATTTTTTCAATTTATCCACTCTTTTTCCCTTCTTCTTCCAAATTGTTTTCATTTTTCTCATCATTACCAGTTTCAATTTCAGCTTCTTCCTTTGCATTATTGGATATAAGTCTTGGAGGGGCTCTATTTTGCAGATTTAGTGCCTTATCTACTAGAAATTTTATCAATCCATGAATCATGATGCATGTTACTGACACTCGTTCCCATCTAGCATAATGAGCCATGTTTTGCAAAGTTTTTAACAGATAGTAAGGCATGTTTACTAATCTACCATGGCGAAGATGGGATAACAAAAGGAAGTCAAGATTGTAAACAACTTTGTACCTGCCTTCACATGTGATGTACTTTTTCAAGAATATAACAACTTGTTGCCATGGATGTGGTAAAGATTCAAGTGTTGTCCCTCATCCTCTGGGTTGAAATTCTTCATCCTCTTCCAAAAACTCAGTGTTTGTTGTGGGAAGTGGCATTTTCCGGCAAAACCATTGTGTATCGATTCTGGGTAAACTAGTAACTTCTTCTATGGTTTCCTCTATTACTTCAACTCTTATTCCTCCTACCCTTGAATGGTATATTTGTAAATTTTGATCAAATTCCATTTCCACAGCACTATCAAACCCTCTCAGTCGTTCAAAATAATTAATTCATCATGCCTCCTCAAACTTTTTGTATGTTGTCGGAAACAGGAGCAAAGAAGACAAATATTCAGGTTCATGTCACACAGTTGATCCACCCATGTTTGAAAACTTAAGTTTATTAGTTACAATTCTTGGAATTTCAACTCATCTCTGTGTTTCAAATTCAGAGTCGCAGAATTGCAAAGTTGTGCATGTGTAGGAGGGAAATTAGGTATGGCAAGGAAATGTGGTGAAAGACTTGGCGATGATGATTGGATGGAATGGCGGTAAATTCGGAGAGGTATAATGGATGATGAAGTGGCATACTCAGGAAATGAGTATAATTGGTTGATGAAAATAACATGGAATGTCACAGAGGAATAATCATTACTCATTTGTCATATCCCACATTATCGCACATGCAAAGAATAGTAACGTACCTTTGGACACTTATCAATGGTGGTTGATGGCGTTGCTTTGGAATTTTTGAAATTGGCGACGCTTTTTAATAAATACATAGCTAATTAATGATAAATGGTAGTGTATCAGAATTTGTCAAAACATTTGGCAGAGAAAATAGGAATTTTTTGGAAACAACAAGAAAAATGACGGTGTTTCAGCAAATGATGGAAAAGTAGTGGTGTTTCAAAGAAATGGAGGAAAATTAGCAATGGTTTAGTGAAATGGTGGAAAAATGGCAGTGTTTCATCAAAATGGTAGAAAACAAATAGCACAAAAATTTCTCCATTTGTTATTTTGCTCTGATTATGCTTTTGCTTCCTGTAATGTCTGAAACAACAAGATTACCAACACAAATCTTTGTCGAGCTTATTAATAAAACCAGAAAGAAAATAAATTAACTAAGTTTTTACGTTGATCGAAATAATGTGCAATTTATTTATATACATGTTTAATTAAAAATGCGCAGTCAACATTTTAAGATTTTGATTGAGCAGGAGCAATCTCCTCCCCATCAAAAAAATGATAACCTGAATCTGCAACGATTTGAGAAACAATTTTTTCTTTTGAAAATGGTCGTTGATACAATTGTACACAATCAAACTGACAACTATCAGTCCATATAAATTCAATAGCTTTCATTAACATAATCCATTGTTTTTAGAGTGGTTTCAACTATAATTGTTTCAGTCAATGTTTCTTGTGTGATTTCTTCTTGTTTTGTCTCATCCATCACATTATCTAGAGTTTGGTAAGCTTCTTGGGTCACAACCATTGGGTCATTAATAAAACTGTTGATTGTATCATCCTCTGTCTCATTTTTAAAACTAATATCTTTCCCTATAGTAAGCATAGGTTGAACATCCCCTTCCTCACAATCAACCCAAAAAGGATTTTCAATTTCCATGCTTGGTTTAGTAGGAGGGTAAAGGGTCAGTTTCTTTGTATCATGTCCATCATAAATTATCATAGACCTTGTTCTACATCCAATATAAGCATCATTTGTGGCCAACCATGGCCTTCCCAAGATCATTGGATGTCCCCCCAACTGTGTTTTTATGGATTCCAGTGGATTTCATGTCGATATTAAAAATTTATTTATTTTTTAAACCTACAGTCCTTGTCTATATAGCAACAAAACATCATGGAAAATATAGCATTCTCGTGGAAACAAAAACTTTTATTTGTGTTTTTCCACGAACATCCATCTATATAGAGACAACAAATCATAGCAAACAAAGCATTCTCATGGCAACAAAATATGTTCATTTGTGTTTTGCCATGAACATCGGTCTATATAGTGATGAAAAATCATGGAAAATATAGCATTCTCGTGGAAACAAAAACTTTTATTTGTGTTTTTCCATGAACATTCGTCTATATAGAGATGAAACATTATGGAAAATATAGCATTATTGTGGCAACGAAAACTTTTCATTTGTGTTTTTCCATGAATATTCGTCTATATAGAGACGAAACATCGTGGAAAATATAGTGTACTCGTGGAAACAAAAAAAAATTATTCATGTTTTTCCACGAACATCTGTCTATATAGCAACGACACATCGTGGAAAATATAGCATTCTCATGGTAACAAAAACTTTTCATTTGTGTTTTTCCACAAACATCTGTTTATAGAGCGACAAAAAATCATGGCAAATATAGCATTCTCATGGAAACAAAAACTTTTCATTTGTGTTTTTCCACGAACATCCATCTATATAGCAATGAAACATCATGCCAAATATAGCATTCTCATGGAAAAAAAAAATAGATGTTTGTCGCTATATAGACAAATGTTTGTAAAAAACAAATTGTTGCAGCAAATGCTTATCAAATGAAAGACATGTGGCAGCCATATTTCACGGATATTTCCACGATTAGTTCTTGGTCGTCGATATAGTGATGAAAAAATATCCACGAAAAATAAAACCCGCTTTTGTGGAAATTGCAATGAAGAAGTGTCTCAATAGCAATGAAAAAGCGTGGCAAATTTGGTCATATTTCGTAGTGATTACTCAATCCTCACCCTGGTACTTGCCAGAATCCTTCAACGGGTGGTTAGACTTTACAATCTAGTCATCAATAAACAGAAAACTAATATTGAGAAGTGGAAGCATACGTTTCAATCACTCCAGTATGAGAAAGGATATTAATAATTCTGAGAGGGAAGGGATCATGGTATCAATTGAGTAGGGACTCATTTCCAAATCTCATTTCGTTGGAAACTACATGGGAAGGTTCGATAGTGCTCGTAAAGTATTCAATATATAAATGTATACTGAAATATCAAGTACAAGATATGAGGTAAGTCAAGAATTAGATAATAAAATTTATCAATACTATTTAAAATTTAACTCTTGTATAAGGTTGAGAATATCAAGACAACATGGTCTTAAGTACATGCATCTAAGAGGGTTTAGAGACTGAAAAATAATTTCAACCGACAATTTCTAATATCCATAGTTGTATGCGCACAAGTAACCAAGTGGCGGTATTCAAGGACTTAGGATTACGCATCTACTACTTTGTAGAGCCAAATCTCATGCATTATAAGATATGTAAGTGATAGAGTAGGTTATCCAACTCCTTAAGAAGTCAACGCATAACAAATTAGATCAATAATTAATTTCTCAGACCACCATCCCTTCATGATCGATTTACAGATCATATAGTCATTCCTCATCTGGGTTCTATCTATATATTACAAGAACAATAAGTACCCATAAATTCATTACTCGAAGTATAAAGAAAATTGCTTCAATCAGGGAATAAAATATAAAATTTTAATGTATTATGTTCAGACTTCGAACCACTATATGCATAATTAAAACCATTCCTACTTTACAAAAACAATATTAATTCAACTGTTATGTACATGCCAAGGAAATTCTATGACCAGCACTAACATTTCCATTCTAATTCAAAGAAATTCGCCTATAATCAAAATTAAGAATGTGTCTACATCAACCACGGATTATGAGTTTTAATATATAATAAGGATATCACTTTGAATTCCCTGCCTTTTAGATATAGAAAAATTTTGCAATAATATAACCTCTTGTTCATTTCATTAAGATAATTACAACATAAAATAAGAGACATTTTGATTATAACGAGAGTTTCAATGTAATGCATATTAGAGGTAATATTTGACTAAGCCTCCCAAATCATCTTTGCAAACTCTCTTGCAGGAACACAGAGGTGGCCCAGATGGCATAACAATCCATCCTAAATGTGAAAATTGTTGAAATTCTCTCTTGTGACCAAGAGTTGATAGGTGGTGGTGAAGTCAGAATCTCACTGATAAAGTTGGGGCCACTCAGATGCCTCATGTCCATAGGAATGGAGCACGGTGGTGAGTGAAACCAAGAGAGGTCAACTGAGGCAGTTATTGCCACAATTTGTGCTCCTTATTTTATACTTGATGTTGAGATGGAACTGTTGTAGGTATGTGGACCACTTTTGATGGAGGTCATTCTACAACTTCCCCTATGTTTGTATGAACTGCAAAGGCTTGTTATCAGTGTGGATGATTGTCTCATTTCTCAAAATGTAATGTATCCATTGACGACATGCTTTCACAATGGAATACATTTCCTTGTCATAGGTGGGGTATTTCCAGACGGTATCTAAGAGTGCACCTACATCATAGTCAGATGCATCAGTCTCAATATCAAATGGTTTTTGCAGATCAGGTAAGGAGAGTACTGGAGATGAGCACAAGTGATGCTTTAGATCATCAAATGCTTGTTGTTGTGCCTTTCCCCATGCTAAATTTTCCTTTCCACCGCCCTTGGTCACTTGGCTGAGGGCCCATGCAATATGGGAGAATCCCAACATGAACCATTGGTAGAAGTTGGCAAGTCCCAAGAAGCTCCGAAGCTCGGTTAGTGTGGTTAGGGATAGCCAGTCACGGATGACTTGGATCTTAGCTGGACCCACATGTACCCCATGCTCATCAAAAATGTAACCCAAGTATTGGGCCCTGTTCATGCCAAAGGAGAATTTTTCCAAGTTGGCATATACGTTGTGCTGCCACAGAGTGCTCAAAACTGGTTGAATATGCTACATGTACTCCCAAGTTCTGCTGAAGATGAGGATGTCATCCAGATATACCATCATAAAATAGTTGGTGAAGGGTCTCAATACATCATCCATCAACCTCATGAAATTTGTTGGTGCATTTGTTAAGCCAAAGGGCATGACCGGCCATTTGAAGAGACCTTATTTAGATTTGAATGTTGTCGACCATACATCAATCGGTTCGATGGGAACCTAGTGGTAGCCTTACTTTAGGTCAATCTTACTAAAGAAATTTTATCCCTTGAGTTGGTCAAGAAGGTCATCAATTCAGGGAATTGGGTATTGATTCCTAACTGTGATTATGTTTAATGTTATGTAATCAATGCATAGCCGCCAGGTCCCGTCTTTCTTCTACACTAGTACAATCAGGCTTTCGCAAGGGGAGGAGCTAGGTCTGATGTTCCCCTTTTGAAGTAGCTCTTGGATTTGATGCTTGATTTCATTATTTTTCATCAGCAAGATATGATAGAATGTTCTATTAGTAAGAGGTGCGCCGGGGGTTAGATACATGCAATGCTTAACTTGGCAGTGCATCGGTACCCTGGTGGGTGAGGAGAAGATGTCTTTGTACTCTTCCACGATCTCTTCCACTTGCTTCTGCTGGAAAGAGAGGCTCTATGGAGAGGTTACATATGTGGTAGAGACCTTCTACTTACTGTGAGCACGGATCACAAAGAATACGAACTTCCCGGTCTATGAAATGACCTTACTGCATTGCTTAGGAAAGATTAAAGAAATAGTGGTAGGCAACGCTACCTCTGGTATCCTGTACAATTGTCTACCCAAATTAATAATAACACTGTGAGGTATAGACTCATACACAACATGCCACTTCGATAAATATGATTATCCTAAAAGAACATCACAAAATTCAAGGGGATAAATATCACACAATATCTCATCTTTGAAGGGCTTGATGTCGTAGGGCAGAAGACACTGTTGGATGACAAAAAGATCTCTTCCTTGGTGAAGCCAACCGAACATGTAGGGATGCGGGTGCAGTGTCATCAAAAGGTCCAGCCGCTTGACGAAATCTATTGATATCAGGTTCTTCTAACTGCCGCTATCAACAATGAAATGAAGTGGATCCCCCTTTACCCACATCTGTGAGTGAAAGAGGCATTCCCCTTCTTCTGGTTCACTTTGTTGGAATTTGGTGCTAGAGACAATGGTGCTGGGTTCGACATCAATAAATTGCTTCCCTCCTTTTGGATTTGATTCGTAGTCAGAATATTCCTCTGACTCGGAAGCTTTTAGCTCGACCACCAGTGACTTCTTGGAGAAACATTCTTTGGTGTTGTGCCAAGGGATTTTATGGTATTCACACCACTTTCCCGTGTCCTTCTTCGAATTCTCATTACCCTTATTGGGTTGCAGCTTGGACTGGTTGTCCTGAGAGTGGAAATATTTGCTATGTCCCTTGCTTTGTGGGTTGGGGCTGCCTTTTCCCTACTTCATTTGTGAGGATTTTGGAGATCCAAACTCTCGCCTCTTCTTCTTAAATTTCTGCCCGATCTTGACAACATATCTATAAGCCGCACCTAATGATGTGATGTTCAAAAACTCAATTTCTGTTTGAATGTATCTATGAAGAAAACCACGGTATTTGAGCACCGGATGTCGTTCAGAGTCTTTGATACCCAATTTTGTGCGTAGGGTATGGAAAATATTGGTGAAATTTGGTATTGTCTGGTCCCTTTCCTGACGCAGTGTGGTCCATCTTGTGTACCGGTCCTCATAGCTTCCAACATGGTAGTACTATTCTTTAATGATATCCATGTAGGAATCCCATGTGGGGGATACCAAAAATATTGCATATTCCTTTATGGCCCTTTGATCAGAGTAAGTATCCCACCAGTCCTTAACATGGGGGACGACCTTGAGGAGTGCAAAAGAAATCTTTTCCCTGTCGGAAAAATTATGGATCGAAAAATAACCTTCAAGCAGATTCAACCATTTCTCTACAAAATCCACATAAATCAGTCCTTAAAATAATTGAATATCAAAATTTACTTGTACCTTGAAGGGAGTTGCATGGCCGCTTGATGAAAATGTGTCTCTTGTAGGCAGTTGCCGAAGGATCTGTGCAAAGTTGTCCATCGTTCCTTTATCGTGCAAGGGATTCCTTGAGAAACAATTTAAAAGGATCTCATGCTCCATCATATTTAATCTCATCCCCCATGAGTTGTTGTCAGGCTTGACATGACTGATCTTGCAAAGGCTCGACTGGTTCGAGTCCCAACTTCTTGTATCCAGATCTCGTCAGGGACATGCACAAATAAAAACAAATGAAGAGAAGACCGCTATGATACCACTGATCCAAATTTATGAGCAGAACAAAATGAATAATAGAATGAATACAATAACAGAGAGATACAATAACAACAATAGATATCCAGTGAATAATAACTTGTATTGAATAAATAAAATAGGATGAAATTGTAAAACTATAAAACTAGAAACAATTTGCTCGAATGGTGGTAGTTATCTCTGAGAAGAGATGTGGCTACTACGCGCTGTAAATTCTAACCTTGTACAATATCTACTGCAAACAAATATTCAAAAAAAGAACAGAAAATATACAATGGAAAATACAAACATTACACAGAGATTTTTCCCCTGGAAACCCAAACCGGGAAAACCAACATATTCTATATTCAATCATTGTGCTACAATGTTTACAATACAAAATACATATAGGAGCTAGTGACATCCAAAACCCTAACCCAATGAGCTGGATTAGTCCAAAACCCTAATTCCTTAACCGGAAATAGAAAACCATTGGCAAAGAAACCATGTGCCGAAAAACCACCTAAATATAATGCGGTCCCGATGCAGAAATTTTTTTTTCAGGGGCTCTGCCCTCCTACGCACCCAACTCATACGCTCAGACACTACTACTCGTCCAAATAATATAACACATACCCAAAATTCTCCCAATTGTTGTTTTCTTTGCATACAGGGGGTTACAGGGTTACATAGTCAACAATCCATGGCAACAATGCCCATGGATCCTCTACACCAAGAGAACTTCTCAGTGCTCGCAGATTTTTTTAATGAGTCTGCAACATTCTTCAAAGTGTCCACCTTCATCAATGATACTTTCTTTTCTTCAATCATGTCTCTCACAAAGTGATATTGAACATCAATGTGCTTTTCCTTTCAATGATAAGTAGGGTTCTTCGCCAAAAAAATTGCACTCTGACTATCACACTCTATCTTTACAACTTGTTGTACCAACCCAATACCTAAACACAACATTTGTAACCATACTGCTTCCTTACTTGCATGATTGGATGCCATGTATTCAACTTCTGTAGTTGAAAGTGCCACTACAACCTGTCTTTTGCTCATCCAGCTTATTGCTCCTCCAAACAGGTTAAACACATGCCCGCTTGTAGATCTCCTATGATCCAAATCTCAGGCCCAATCTGCATCCACAAATCCATGTATATCCACCACTCTGTCCAATCTCGGTCTTCCTTCGTAGCACAATCCATAGCTAGCACTGCCACGCAAATACCCAAAAACCCTTTTTACTGCTGTCCAATGCTCCTTCCCTGGTTTTGACATATACTTGCTAAAAAATCCCACTGCATGTGCAATGTCCGGTCTAGTATAGACCATTGCATACATAAAACTACCAACTGCACTCGCATGTGGAACATGAGACATGTCCTCCTCTTCTTCATGTGTCTTGAGACACTGATCCACAGATAAATTTACACCAACATGAATAGGAACCTTGACCGGTTTACATTCCTGCATATTAAACCTCTGCAATATTGTCTCAACATATTTTCTCTGATTTAACCAGAGTTTCCTCCTTTTCCAATCTCTTTTAATTTCCATTCCCAAAATGAAACTTGAAGCACTGAGATCCTTCATGTCAAATTTAGAGGACAACTGAGTTTTCACATATTGTATAATCTCCTTGTTGTTTCCTATAAGCAACATGTCATCCACATATAAGACCAAATAAATCAAATGATCACCAATTAATTCAAAACACACAGTGATCTTCTTTGCTTCTTGTGAAGCCAAGTCCCAACATATAAGTATCAAAATTTTGATACCACATTGTTGGTGATTGTTTTAAACCATACAGGGACTTTTTCAGTTTGCATACCAGATCCTTCTTTCCCTTCACAGCATAACCTTCTGGTTGCTTCATATAGATTTCTTCTTCCAGATCCCCATGTAGGAATGTTGTCTTCACATCCATTTGTTCTATTTCAAAATCAAATGCAACAACAACAAATAACAAAAATCTTATGGAGGTTAACTTGGCAACAGGAGAAAAAATCTCACCAAAATCAATTCCCTCAACCTGGGAGTAACCCTTTGCTACTAACTGAGCTTTGTATTTCTCCACTTTTCCTTCTACATTCAACTTCTTTTTAAATACCCATTTGCTGCCAATGATATTTCTTCTAGTTGGCAACTCCACTAGATCCCAAGCCTCATTCTTATCCAAAGATGCCATTTCTTCATAAAAAATTACGAGTCACAAATGTAAAAAAGTGTGCCTTGTGTTATTGTCCTTGTTATGCAGGTATATACTTACATTCGATTTGGCGTTGAGTGCTATTTTCATTGTTGAACATAATTTGTTTTTGACAATTTGTAATGTTAAACATAGTAAGATAAAAAATAAATGTTTTTTTAATGTTAAACACCTCATTTGAAGCAAAGATGGAAATAAAATCCCAAATCCATTATCCAATAGCATTGAAGATAAAACCGAATTTTTATTAAAAAAACATTTATTTTTTATCTTACTATGTTTAACATTACAAATTGTCAAAAACAAATTATGTTCAACAATGAAAATAGCACTCAACGCCAAATCAAATGTAAGTATATACCTGCATAACAAGAACAATAACACAAGGTACAATTTTTTACATTTGTGACTGGTAATTTATTACGAAGAAATGGCATCTTTGGATAAGAATGAGGCTTGGGATCTAGTGGAGTTGCCAACTAGAAGAAATATCATTGGCAGCAAATGGGTATTTAAAAAGAAGTTGAATGCATAAGGAAAAGTGGAGAAATACAAAGCTCGGTTAGTAGCAAAGGGTTATTCCCAGGTTCAGGGAATTGATTTTGGTGAGATTTTTTCTCCTGTTGCCAAGTTAACCTCCATAAGATTTTTGTTATCTGTTGTTGCTGCATTTGATTTTGAAATAGAACAAATGGATGTGAATACAACATTCCTACATGGGGATCTGGAAGAAGAAATCTATATGAAGCAACCAGAAGGTTATGCCGTGAAGGGAAAGAAGGAGCTGGTATGCAAGTTGAAAAAGTCCCTATATGGTTTAAAACAATCACCAACAATGTGGTATCAAAATTTTGATACTTATATGTTGGGACTTGGCTTCACAAGAAGCAAAGAAGATCATTGTGTGTTTTAAATTAATTGGTGATCATTTGATTTATTTGGTCTTATATGTGGATGACATGTTGCTTATAGGAAACAACAAGAAGATTATCCAGGATGTGAAAACTCAGTTGTCCTCTAAATTTGACATGAAGGATCTCAGTGCTTCAAGTTTCATTTTGGGAATGGAAATTAAAAGAGATCGGAAGAGGAAACTCTAGTTAAATCAAAGAAAATATGTTGAGACAATATTGCAGAGGTTTAATATGCAGGAATGTAAACCGGTCAAGGTTCCTATTCATGTTAGTGTAAATTTATCTATGGATCAGTGTCCCAAGACACATGAAGAAGAGGAGGACATGTCTCATGTTCCATATGCGAGTGCAATTGGTAGTTTTATGTATGCAATGGTCTGTACTAGACCGGACATTGCACATGCAGTGCGATTTTTTAGCAGGTATATGTCAAAACCAGGGAAGGAGCATTGGACAGTAGTAAAAAGGGTTTTCTGGTATTTGTGTGGCAGTGCTAGCTACGGATTGTGCTACGAAGGAAAACCGGGATTGGACAGAGTGGTGGATATACATGGATTTGTAGATTCAGACTGGGCCTGATATTTGGATCATAGGAAATCTACAAGCGGGTATGTGTTTAACCTGTTTGGAGGAGCAATAAGTTGGATGAGCAAAAGATAGGCTGTAGTGGCACTTTCAACTACAGAAGTTGAATACATGGCAACCACTCATGCAAGTAAGGAAGCAGTATGGTTACAAATATTGTGTTTAGGTACTGATGCATTGCATTTGTAACCATACTGCTTCCTCACCCACAATGGTACTGATGCATTGCCAAGTCAAGCATCGAATGTATCTAACCCCCGGTGCACCTCTTACTAATAGAACATTCTATCATATCTTGCTGATGAAAAATGATGAAATCAAGCATCAAATCCAAGAGCTACTTCAAAAGTGGAACATCAGACCTAGCTCCCCCCCTTGCAAAATCCTGATTGTACTAGTGTAGAAGAAATATGGGACCTGGCAGCTATGCATTGATTACAGAGCATTAAACAAAATCACAGTTAGGAATCAATACCCAATTCCCTGAATTGATGACCTTCTTGACAAACTCAAGGGATAAAATTTCTTTAGTAAGATTGACCTAAAGTAAGGCTACCACTAGGTTCCCATTGAACCGACTGATGTATGGTAGACAACATTCAAATCTAAATAAGGCTTCTTCAAATGGTCGGTCATGCCCTTTGGCTTAACAAATGCACCAACAACTTTCATGAGGTTGATGGATGATGTATTGAGACCCTTCACCAACTATTTTATGATGGTATATATGGATGACATCCTCATCTTCAACAGAACTTGGGAGTACATGTAGCATATTCAGCAGGTTTTGAGCACTCTGTGGCAGCACAATGTATATGCCAACTTGGAAAAATTCTCCTTTGGCATGAACAAGTCCCAATACTTGGGTTACATTTTTTATGAGCATGGGGTACATGTGGGTCCAACTAAGATCCAAGTCATCCATGACTGGCTATCCCTAATCACACTAACTGAGCTTCGGAGCTTCTTGGGAATTGCCAACTTCTACCAATGGTTCATGTTGGGATTCTCCCATATTGCATGGGCCCTCATCCAAGTGACCAAGGGTGGTGGAAAGGAAAATTTAGCATGGGGAAAGGCACAACAACAAGCATTTGATGATCTAAAGCATCACTTGTGCTCATCTCCAGTACTCTCCTCACCTGATCTACAAAAACCATTCGATATTGAGACTGATGCATCCGACTATGATGTAGGCGTAGTTCTCACTCAGCACAATCATCCAATAGCATGCCATAGTGAGACACTCTCATATACCGTCTAGAAATACCCCACCTATGACAAGGAAATGTATTTCATTGTGAAAGCATGTCGTCAATGGATACATTACATTTTGGGAAATGAGACAATCATCCATACTGATCACAGGCCTTTGCAGTTCATACAAACATAGGGGAATTTGTAGAATGACCGCCATCAAAAGTGGTCCACATACCTGCAGCAGTTCCATCTCAACATCAAGTATAAGATAAGGAGCACAAATTATGGCATTAACTGCCTCAGTTGACCTCTCGTGGTTTCGCTCACCACCGTGCTCCATTCCTATGGACATGAGGCATCTGAGTGGCCCCAAATTTATCAGCGAGATCCTGACTTCACCACCACCTATCAACTCTTGGTTACAGGCGTGAATTTCAACAATTTTCACATTCAGGATGGATTGTTATGCCATCTGGGCCACCTCTGTGTTCCTACAAGAGAGTTTTCAAAGATGATTTGGGAGGCTCACTACAGTCGGATGGTAGGACATTTTGGTGTGGAGAAAATTGTGGTTGTTCTAAAAAAACATTTTTATTGGCCAAAACTTCGACAGGACGTCAACAAGTATATCGGATCTTGCACTGCATGTTCCATTTCAATCCAGTCATCAATAAAAAAGGATTATACACCCAGGTTCCTAATCCAGATATGCCTTGGGAATCCATCTCGATGGATTACATGTCTAGCCTTTCATCGACCAAGCAAGGAAATGATTATGTATTTGTGGTGGTTGATCGGTTTTCAAATATGGCCATTCTCACAACCTCCAAGAAGATAATCACAGTGGCAGATACTGCGAACATATTCTTTGAACGAGTGTGGGTCCATTTTGGGATACCACAGACCATCATCTTTGATCAAGACAACATGTTCCTCAGCACATTTTGGTTGAGTCTCTGGTTATTGTTGGACATCAAGATAACTAAATCCTTTGCCTTCCACCCTCAAACCGATGGCCAAACAGAGTTCATCAATTGGATGATTGTGCACATCCATGTATAACTCTAAGCATCCATGTATGTGGGATGAGAGTCTTCCCTATTTCCAACACAGCTACAACAAGGCTCTCCATAGCTCCATCGGCCATAGTGTAGATTTTAACCTTGTACAATATTTTACTGCAAACATATTTTCAATAAAAGAATAGAAAAGATACAATGGAAAATACACACATTACACAGATATTTTTCCCCTAGAAACTCAAACCGAGAAAAACAATATATTCTATATTCATTAATAGTGATACATTATTTACAATACAATATACATATAAGAGCCAACGACATCCAAAAACCTAACCCAATGACCTGGATTAGTCAACAACCCTAATTCCTTAACCGAAAATATAAAATTGTTGGAAAAAATGAAGTGCCTAAAAACCACCCAACAATGGACACGAAAAATCGAGGCGACACAAAAAATGAGGCAAAAATACTAAATGTTTCTCTAGGAAAAACAATTTCTCGGGTGCGTTGTACCCAAACCCCAGAAATGGGGGGCCTAGCGGCTCATAGCAATGTAGCAGACACTAAAACTAGTCGTGCAAAGAATATAACACATACCCAACATTCTCCCACTTGTTGTTTTCTTTGCATACAGGGGGTTACAGGGTTACATAGTCAACAATCGAGGGAAGAAATTCCCATGGATACTCTACACCAATAGAAATTTTCATGGCTCACAAATTTTGTTAATGAATCTGCAATATTCCTCAAAGTTTCCACCTTCATTAGCAACACTTTGTTTTCTTCAACCATGTCTCTCACAAAGTGATATTGAATAACAATATGATTTTTCTTTGAATGATAAGTCAGGTTCTTCACCGGAAAAATTGCACTCTGACTCTCACAATATATTCTTACATATTGTTCTACCAACCCAATACCTGAAAAAAATCTTTGTAACCATACTTATTCCTTACTTGCATGAGTGGTTGCCATGTATTCAGCTTATTAGTTGAAAGTGCCACTAGCGTGTCTTTTTCTCATCCAAATGATTGCTCCTCCAAATAGGTTAAACACATACCCGCTTGTATATCTCTTACGATCCATATCTCCAGCCCAATCTACATCCACAAAGACATGTGTGTCCAAAACTTTGTCCAATTCTGGCCTTCCTTGGTAGCACAATCTATAGCTAGCAGTGCCACACAAATACCTAAAAACCCTTTTTATTGTTGTCCAATGTTCTTTCCCTGGTTTTGAAATATACCTTCTCAAAACTCCCACTGCATGTGCAATTCCCAGTCTAGTACAGACCATTGCATACATCAAACTGCCAACTACACTCGCATATGGAACACGAGACATGTCCTCCTTCTCTTCCTGTGTCTTGGGACACTAATCCACAAATAACTTTACACCAACATGAATAGGGACCTTAACCAGTTTATATTCATGCACATTAAACCTCTACAATATTTTATCGACATATTTTCTCTGATTTAACTAGAGTTTCCTCTTTTTCCGATCTCTTTTAATTTCCATGCCCAAAATCAAATTTGAAGCACCGAGATCCTTCATGTCAAATTTAGAGAAAAAATGAGTTTTCACATCTTGGATAATCTCCTTGTTGTTTCCTATCAGCAACATGTCATCCACATATAAGACCAAATAAATCAATGATCACCAATTAATTTAAAATGCACACAGTGATCCTCTTTGCTTCTTGTGAAGCCAAGTCTCGGCATATAAGTATCAAATTTTTTATACCACGCCCTTGGTGATTGTTTTAAACCATACAGGGACTTTTTCAGCTTTCATACCGTCTCCTTCTTTCCCTTCACAATAAATCCTTTTGGGTACTTCATATAGATTTATTCTTCCAGATCCCCATGTAGGAATGTTGTCTTCAAATCCATCTGTTCTACTTCAAAATCAAATGCAATAGAAACAGATAAAAGAAATCTTATAGAAGTTAACTTGGAAACAGGAGAAAAAATATCACCAAAATCAATTCCCTCAACCTTGGAATAACCCTTTCCTACTAACCGAGCTTTGTATTTCTCCAGTTTTCCTTCTACATTCATCTTCTTTTTAAATACACATTTGTTTCCAATAGGATTTATTCCAGTCGAAAACTCCACTAGATCCCAAGCTTCATTCTTATCCAAGGCTGCCATTTCTTCATCCATGGCCTTTTTCCAGATCTTTCCATCCTCTAAATCCACTGCCTCCCTGACAGTTCTAGGATCATCATCAATAATAGACAAAGAAAAATTTGAATGGGAATCAGATGGAGTATACCTTTCTGGTAGCCTTCTTTCTCGAACCGATATCCTCAATACTGGAGTATGAGTATCTTCTTCTTCTTATTCTTGTTCTTATGTAGAGTCTGATTCATCATCCTTTATATATAACTCTATTTTCTTTGGTTCTTCCTTACTTGGTAAGACATCATGTTTAACAACATCCTTCATTCTCTAAATACCACATCTCGGCTATACACAACCTTCTTAGTTTCTGGGTTCCAAATATTATAACCTTTGAGACCATATTTATACCCAATAAAGATACACTTTTCAACCTTCTTATCTAGCTTACTCTTGTTTTCCTTTGGAACATGAACATAGGCCTCATAGCCAAATACCTTGAGATGTGTGAGAGAAGTTTTCTTACCAGTCCATACCTCTTGTGGAGTCTTGTCATCCAACGTTTATGAGGGTGATCTGTTGACTAGGTAACATGCAGTACCCACTGCCTCTGCCCATAATTCTTTCCCTAACCCAACACCATTGAGCATTCACCTTGATTTTTCCATTAGTTTCATGTTCATCCTTTTTTCAACTCCATTCTTTTGAGGTGTATATGGAGTAGTATTCTTCCTGTCTATACTACACTTCTTACAAAATTATTCAAATTCATTCCCGCAAAACTCTCTACGTTATCTGTCCTCAGCACCTTAATTCTTTTCTTTGTTTGATTCTCAACAAGAGCCTTAAACTCTTTAAACCTGTCAAAGACTTTAGATTTCTTCCTGAGGAAATATATCCAAGTATTCCTCGAGAATTCATCTATAAATGAGACATAGTACACCAATTTTCCCAATGATGGAACCAACACAGGTCCAAACACATCACTATGAACTAGTTGTAAAACTCTTTCTGCCCTCGTTGCACCAGAGGGGAATATTCCTTGATTATGCTTCCCATATACACAATGTTCGCAGAAATCAAAATCCGGAGAGCAGTTGGACATACCTTCAACCATACCTTTACTGTGTAGTAGTCGAAGACCCTTCTCTCTGATATGCCCTAGTATTTGATGCCACAACATAACCTTTTCTCTAGAGAAATGGAACTATTACACCCATCATTAATAGTGCTTCCTTTCAGCTTATATAGAGTTCCAAACTGAACTCCCTTTAGCAACACCGTTTCTCCTCGAACCATCCTGCAGGTTTCCTTTTCAAATATTTTTTTTACCCCTGCATTGTCCATTTTGCTTACAGAAATCAAATTTATGTCCAAACCTTGGATGTGAATAACACTAGGTATTGTTCTAATCCTTCCATCTATGAGCCTCAACTTGAATTTTCCTCTTCCTATGATTCTAGTTGTCCAATAATCACCTAGGAAAACATTACCTCCATCATGCCTTTCATATTCACAGAACCACTCCTTGTGGAGAGTCATATGAAAGGATGCACCTGAGTCAACCAAATATTGCCTCATGATATGCATTTTTTCTTGAAGAATCCAAGTAAACATCCCCTCCTTCTTCCTTGGAGGTATTTTCTTCTATAGAAGGAACTTCTTCAGATCCCTTCTTTTTCTAATTTTTGGATCTACATTGCTTATTGTAGTGCCCTTCTTTTCCACATCTCCAGCATACCTTTACGAACTTTCCAAGAGATTTAGATCTACCCTTAGACTAACATCTCCCACTTGAGGGCTTAGATATATTTATTTCATGGGAGCATCCTCTTGCAAATAATCCATCTGTGCTCTGTCCTTCCATGTTATTTTTTCTCATATCCTCTGACAACAAGGATGAGACCACTTCATCAAACTTCAAGGTAGTTGTATTAATACCTATGGCCACAACCATTCTATCCCACGAGTCTGGTAAAGAGAACAGTAAATTGATACACTTATCTTCATCTAAATTTGTAATCTCAATAGATATTAACTGACTTACCACGGTATTGAAGGCATTCAAATGCTCTTCCACCGAGTCTCCATCTCTCATCCTCGGGTTACACAACTTCTTTCTCAGGAAACATTTATTTACTAGGGACTTAGACTGATACAACTTCCCCAACTTATCCCATAAATATTCTTCTGTAGCTTCCTCCGACACATTTAGTAATACTGAATCTGAGAGACACAGTCAGATTGTGATCATCACCTTCTGATCCAACTTTTTCCAGTCATCTGTTGAAGTTCTTGTAGGTGCATTACCTGGATCCACCACGATCCACTAATATTTGTTCACCAATAGATCTTCCATCTTGAGCTTCCATAGCTCAAAACTTTTCCCATTAAACTTCTTGATCTCTATTTTCGAATTGCTCGCCATTTCTTTTCACCTAAAAATTCAATACCACATATCTCCCACTGTAACAAGGCTTATCACAATCCCAAGCCAAACCTTTGACCACAAAGGCATCCCCCTGAAGCCAACAAAGATATGATACCAAATGTAGATTTAAACCTTGTACAATATTTTACTGCAAACAGATTTTCAATAAAAGAATAGAAAAGATACAATGCAAAATACACACATTACACAAATATTTTTCCCTTGGAAACCCAAACTAGGAAAACCAACATATTCTATATTCATTCATAGTGATACATTGTTTACAATACAATATACATATAGGAGCCAACGATATCCAAAACCCTAACCCAATGACCTGGATTAGTCAACAACCCTAATTCCTTAACCGGAAATAGAAAACCATAAGAAAAAACCATGTGCCGAAAAACCGCCCAACAATGGACACGAAAATTGAGGTGACACGAAAAACAAGGCAAAAATGAAACATGTTTCCTGAGGAAAAAATATTTTCTCGGTGGCACTGCCCCCAAACCCTGGCGTAGGGGGGCTATCACCCCCCTACGTGCCTGACGCAATGTAACAGACACTAAAACTATTCTTGCAAAGAATATAACACATACCCAACACATAGCCCATTTAAGGTGGGGTTGGGATTCCAACCCTTGGGTCCCATTGATGTTGCACTACCTATTGCAACCACACAGACAAAATATTCCCATGTTCAGTCTGAGGCTAAAAATCCACCAGATTCATTGAGCAGATTCAGCACATCCGCCAATAGGTCCATGATATTTTGCAGAAAGTCAATGCTAAGTATAAGAAACACCATGATCAACAATGGGTACCGCACAAGTTTCAGGTGGGAAACAAGATCTGCATACATTTGCAGAAAGAACACCTTACAAGGCCCCATCAGAAGCTCTATCCACTTCGCTATGGGCCTTACACTATCACCAAGGTTGTGGGTGACAATGATTTTGAGCTCAACACTCACCCCTTCCTTGTTTTGCACCCAATGTTCAATGTGGACCTCCTCTGACCATATTTTCCACCATTATTGGATACCTCAAAGATCAAAAAACAATTGACACCAACAGATCTAAACCCTAACTATATGGAAGATGTATCCAATGATCATATAGTGGACACACAGGTCAAGGGCACTCGCCAGCAGAGGATCTAGATTTATCAGGTTGTCAAGGCAGGGAAGCTCCTCCACCAAGTCAAGTGGCTCACCTAAGGATAAATTCAGCACAAATTTCCTCACCTGATGGGGGAACTCAACACAATGGAGACCATTTCTTCCTAAGGGGGGAGGACAGATCTAGGTGGATATTGGTTTCCACCCACCTATTCCAACTAGCTCCTCTTAACATTTTTTAGTTCATCATGTTTCTCTGAAATAATGACATTTGTTTGTAATTGTGAGTTTTTCACTTATGGGGATATCCTAAAACCCTACATAGCATCCAAGTGGATATTGGTGGCCACCCACCTATTCCAACTAGCTTATTTTGAAATTTTTCATGTCAGTACATCTTTTTGTACTTCCAAGTTCGTTTTGGGTCCCTATATAGTTTTTTTTTTTTCTTGACACATTCAAACTATAGAAAGATTCATATTTTTACATAATAATGTGTAGCTCTTGAAAACACCTTTCCAACGGGCTATAACACGACTAAAACGGAGGTCGTATGAAAAATTTACGACCCCGAGAAGTTGAGGTACCAACTTACCCATCAAGGCCCACATAACGTTTGTTGTTTCATCTCCTATGGTTAGGTTTTTGGATGTCAATGGTTTTGGAATTCATGAGTAATGTTAAAAAGGCCTCTTGATCCTCATTTTAATTATTCTGCTCAATCAGATGTGTGTATCAGTCACATCTCTTCTCAGAGATAGCTACCACCATTCGAGCAAGTTGTTTTCAGTTCTGCAATTTTACAATTTCAGCCTATTTTATTTATTCAATAGAATTTATTGTTCAATGGATATATGTTGTTGTTCTATGTATCTTTGTGTTATTTTATTCATTTTGTTCCGCTCATAAATCTAGATTAAATTTACATGTTATCTTGTTTTCCTTGGATAAATGTTGTTGTGAAACCCTAGGAAGGCTTGCAATTGAGATCCCTTCCCTTGTCATCATCCATTTTAAGCTTTTGAATCACATAAGGCTAATTTTATGACTTTTGATTGTACTCCCCTAAACTTACCCTTATTGATTAAATTCTAGAGCTTGAGGTTGTACTCCTCTAGGTTTTTTTCACCTTGATCCTTTGTTAGGATCCTTATAAGACATAGGACGACATCTAGGGTTTTTTATTGTACTCCCCTATATTATTTTCCTAGAGGATTTAGGCCTAGGGATTTTTATTGTACTCCCCTATGGTTTGATCCTTGTTTTTTATCTTGCTTCTATCCCCCATTGAGGTTTCATTTGTTGACTCCATATGCCCAAGGAACTAAGACAACACTAGTCTTTTATTTTGTAAATGACCTTAAAACCCTATCTCTCTCTTTCCTTGTCTTATCTCAGCTTTAAGCTTTGTTGCATTGCATCTTTCATTTTTAGTCATTATTAGCCTAACGTCTAGGGTTTAGTTTTATTCTTAACCTATAATCATCTCTAACATCATTTATTTTTGCATTTATTGACATTAGGGCTTGGCATCGTTTATTCATTTAAAGTATGTTCATACTATTTTTCAGCAATCATTGGTTATTGATTTGTTACTCTTTTAGCTTGCATTCAACATATTTTCCATTTACATCTTTACTAATTTATGATTGTTTTATTTATGTTGTCATAAACTTGTTATTGTTGAAGTATATCATCTTTTATTACAATTTTTAGTACATTTTTTTCCTTTTCTTTGGTAGCTAGTGTTTCAGGGAATTTATTTGATTCCATTATTGTGGTGGTTATCCATCATTGTCTTATAAACACCCCTCACACATGCACATTAATTTTCCATTTCTATAACCACCTTGACCTTGCCTTGAACCTTAACCTAGCTAGTGGTACAATCAAGTAACCAATATTATGGGAGCGTAGACTTGCCTAGCCTTGCTATAGGATCCTTTGAGGTTACTAGGGAAGCCTCCCTTGTGTTGGACCTTTTTATTTCATCAAAAAAAGCGAAGTAATTGCTTCATTGATAGTGGAAATCACTTCCATATGTTACACTTGTCAAGCATCTTGTGAAGGTTTTGCATAAGTGTTATATTTTTTGATAACAAGACTCGAATCAAAAATATTTTGATATGCATTGGTTCTTAGAGATGAGAATAACATTGGATTTTGGAGCGAATAGGAGGTGGTGAGATGACAAGAATGTCCTATGCATGTCTAAATGTAATTAATGTTACCCCCCCGGCCTATGGGTAACTAAGGAGATGATGTCTCTAGGCCCACAGGTAGTGGACATGGAGTGTTGAGATCCAAATGACCAACATAACCCATATTGAGAAGATAGAGCCCCTCCTCTCCACTATGCATCACCACTCATAGTCAGCAACATAGCAACGTTCGCTAAACCATCTTGGTCCAAAGAAGACAAGGGTTGTTGCTTCATGAGGTAACAATTCCAGTCTCATGTTAAGTGTCACTGTAATATTTGAAGCATTTGAGCATGTTGCAAAGAGTCCTTTCTTGATTATGGAATGTTTTCTTGGAAATTATGTCTTTTTCCTAATTTCACCTTGGTGGTTGGCATGGTATCCTAGAAATTTGGTCACCCTCGGGAAAAGGGTTGCTACTAGGGGGTCTCCTTTAAGGGTCATCAAATCATTCCCACTCATACTTACCACTTTCCACACTTTTCCCCCTACGTTTCCTCATATTTTGGGTTTTTGGGTTCATTGACCCCAAGAAGGGCTTGTACCTCAATTCATGGGAAGAAGGGACTAAAGGCCCAGAGGTGTTGCAGTTAGCACTGTAAAAATAAAAACAAAAATCCACAATTCATCATTCTAGATGCTTGCACTAAGGTCCTGAGATCCACAAATTGCTTCTCTATAACGATAAGTTACTTTTAAAAGAAAATAAATAAATAAAAAGTGTCCCTCTTGATGGGGAAGTGCATTGCATTGTTCTTTTATTTCCAGTGCCTATAGCACCCAATGTACTCTAACTTCAAGTGGCATTGTGGTGCTATTTTTCTTTTCATTGCACATAATACTCAATGTTCAAATCATAAAAAAAAAAAGAGGCAAATAAAGGGATTGAAAAAATGTTGCATTTCAAATGAAGGGATGCAATGCACCCTTTATAAAGGCACCCATAAGTGAGACGATATGAGCCCTTGATATGCCAAGAACCCCATTTCCCAATAGAACTTCCCCCAATCTACCTCATACTCACTACATGATCTAGAGAGGGTCTTTTTGAGAAACATTCCTTCACTTGGGGATTGGCACCATGACATCACCCTCCTATTCCCAAACATCCCTCATTTGTAGCATGACATCACACATTTGGGAGGATGTTTGGCACGTTTAATGCACTTGGTGGTGTTGTTGGTTTGTACCCCCATTTTTTTTCTTGATTTGGGGGTGACATGGCACCTTAGGAGCACGATTTCCTAGCCTTTGAAGGATTACTTTCACACATGACACCTTGGAGAAGTGACTTGTGGGTTTACATGCCATTATTTTGTCATTTTTCATCATTTTATAGCCTACTAGGAAAGAAGAGCAAAATGATTTTTCTAATTAAGCATTGTAACTTTGTTTTGACCTAAAATTAAGGATTTGATTGTAAATGTGGACAAACATAAATTGGGTTTTTCTCTATAAATAGAGGCAAGTCATTTTCATTTGAGACAAAACTCATTCTCATCTCTCATGTGAGAGAGAGCTCTCCAAGAAAAATTTTGGCCTCTTTATTTTCTCTTGTGCATTGTGGAAAAAGGTTTGTCTTTGGCATTTTGAAGCAAATCAATTTCTCTTGTGCCTTTATATTGGATGAATGTGGATGATATTTGGTAAAAAATAAGGTTTGGAATCTATCTTCTTGGATTTTGTGAGTATATTTCTGCAATTTCTTATCTTTGTTCAAGGATTTTAAATTTTAAACCCTAGGAGAAGTACAAGGGTGTACACCCTCCACTAGAGATCTTTCATTGTTTGTCTCAGAATTGTTCAATGTTTTCTATAGGAAGTAGAATAGCCTACATCCCTATTGCAAAGTCTTTTCTATGGTTAATCTTCTAAGAAGTAATAGGGTTTACACCCCTAGAATATATTTCCCTGGTTCAATTTAAATCACTAAAACATCTTGAGGCAATGAGAACGACTTGGTTTTGTAAGGATTCAAAACCAAGGTTCAAGTTGGCTCTCCCTCTTGATATTTTAGCTATTATTTGACTCCATCTCCCAAGGATAAATTGTTCTAATTTCATTGGAGAACGTGAATTTTTGTATTGGAATATGTCAAATAAGCTCATTTTGAAATTGTTCTAATTTGGCTTGATTGTACACATCATAAGATAGTCTCCCTATCAAGGCATTTTGGTTGGAGGGTATTTAGCTTGTTGTTGTCATAAATTGTTAGCTACAACCATTAGGGCTTCCCCTTTATTGTTATCTTTCATTTTTTTCACAATCTAATCGTGGAAATCATTATTTAGTGATGAAGCATAAAAGTACTTGTCAAGAGCTCCAATTTGAGCCATTCATTTGTTGATTTCTATGGTTAAATATTGTTGTTGTTACAACTTAAATATATCTGATAACACTTGTTTAGCAGCCAATCTAACTGTCAAAATTGATGCTTAAAAGCTTGATCATTATCTACTAGTTATCTTTCATTCTATATCATTTATTGCAACGTTTGATGGTGTTTTCACGCAGTTGTTACAAATTTATCATAGTTGTTATAAAATTACTCTTTTTTTGTTTTTGGGACAGAAAGCATAGCTTGCTAAATACTTAGTGGTTAGTGGCTTATTTTATGATATTTGGCTTTGATATTTTGTGTCCTAACGTGTGTTTTGCAAGTGCTTTCCAAGCCATCATCATTTATTTCCCAAGCCTATCTTCAAGAAGCCTTAACCACTTTGTTCAAGTGACCAAAAGAGGGGCCTTTTCCATTTTCGTTATTTCTCCCCTTTATCCCCTTGAGGTCACCCGAGAATCCTCCCTTGTGTTGGACTTGTCCATCACTAAAATGAGGGCGATATCTATTGAGGTGACAATGATAGGTGTTCCCAGTTGTGTCACATGTTTTTTGGGGGGGGTGGGAATTTCCCTAACTACAAATCATGCAATAAAAATTAGTACTGACAACATGCTTTGGAGATGACGTGTTTTTCCTTTGTAGTATGCAAATTAAATAACATTAAACAATATTATGGACAGAACATTCCCACCTTCAATGCAATTACAATAGTTTTAAATGTAAACATTAATTATACACCTCATATGAAGCAAAGCTAGAAATAAAATCCCAAATCCATTATCCAATAGCATTGAAGATAAAACCGAATTTTTATTAAAAAAACATTTATTTTTATCTTACTATGTTTAACATTACAAATTGTCAAAAACAAATTATGTTCAACAATGAAAATAGCACTCAATGCCAAATCGAATGTAAGTATATACCTGCATAACAAGGACAATAACACAAGGTACAATTTTTTACATTTGTGACTGGTAATCTATCCATTATTATATAATTGTATATTTAATGTATATGGGTTTCAATTATATTTTTCATTTTCATGTTGAATATTTTTGTATTATATATACATTAATTTTCATTGAAACATTTATAAACCAGATTAGTTCATTCCATGGATGGTATGTAATTCTCACCTTGTATTGGTGACAATGCTTCAATAAGGATTAGGGAATGTTCCACCCTCTATGGAAGGGTCACTAATGACCTATGAAGTTACTCTTACATCATACTACCCAAATAAATTGAAAAGCACAAACTCCCACTAAGGTCACATCCCACTACTAGTGTTCATCATTGTTTCCTCTAGATATTCACGCCATCTCAGCATGCAGACAAAGACAATTTTTCCCTCTTTTGTTTATTTATCCTATTCCACACCTTAACGCATTTGTAGTTTTGCACACTACTACTTAGTCTTATTTTATTGACTCATTGAACCCTTTTGGTTGTGATTATCTCATGAAACAAGAAAATTCTAAAAGTAAATATGTGTACTCATTCCCTCCACTATTCTCCTTCATCTTTGCATCTACCTTCACTTTCCCAAGAAATATTAGCAAACCTTGATTCTATAAGGACATTGGAGTGTCCCCTCCCCTATCCTTTGTGTCCACTCCATTAGATAAATCTACTCATAAATACTTCTCCATGATAAAGATCTTCGCCAGAATGGAGATTTTTCAAACAAACAAGTTTATGCCTCTTTTATACTTTGAAGCATGGACACCCATGTTTAGCATCTCATTCCCTCTTCTCTTGGGGTTACAAGTTTCATCATGGTTGTAGTGTCTTCCACTGCTAGTTTATTTATCATGTTCATCTTCTTGCATGTATGGACATGGTCAACCTAGACACAATCACTTATCTCTATGATATTTTATCCTTATTGTGTGAAACATTGCACACATTGCTTGCACCTACAATCAAAACAAAATAAACATTAAGGGAAATGATAATCCCCACATGCACCTCTTTCATAAGTTCCTTTTCCATCAACACACTTTGTTGCAACTAAGACCCATCAGTCATCACTCCAATATGCACTATCCTCAACACTCAATGCACAAGTTGTGCATCAATCCTCTTGAATGAAATTTTTTTTTTCATCACTATTGGAGGAATCATTTTCACCAAAATCTATTTGGTTGTCTAGCTATTGGAGTCGTTCTACACATGCCTTGTTCTCGAGTGTTATCATCTTCTTGGTTACAAATTTCATAGTTGTGACTTCAATCCCAGCTACAACATGCAATCTCATGGACCAAGACATTTTGATGTTCAACCTTGCATATTATTTTGTTCTCTTCCTCTTTAACTTTTACACTCAACAAAGACACACTCTCTCCTTCTTGGGTGTTGGGCCACTATATCTTTAAGCACCATTCTTGCATCATGTCACATGGACCTGTTATCCCTTATCATAGGGACAAATGAGGAGATCATGCCTCAAGGCCCACAGATCCTAGACATGGAGTGTCGAGAGCCAGATGACTTGAGAATGGCCCCGGAGGGCCCCTCTTTTCTTTAGTGCAGCCCATTTATTAGCAGCAGCAGCATCCATCCCACCAACCTCATCCTGAAGTAGTAGTAATAATTTCTCCATGATGTAATGAGTCTGAGTATCACGGTATGTGTCACTTTGATTATTGAAGCACTTGGATAGGTTGCATTTTATTCTATTTCATTTCACAATGTTTACTTGGAAATTATGCTCTTTAACTTGTTCATACCTGGAAGGGTGACATGATGCCCTAGTAAGTTGATATCCCTTTAGGATGGGTTTCCACTGGGTGGGTCTATGAAATTTCATCGTCCATTCCCACCATATTTACCACTTTTCATCTTTATTCCTCGCATTTCCCTACCACCTTTGTTTGAGCATTGGTTTTGTCACACTAGGAAGGGTTGTACTGATCCAGATTTATTTTCGGCATGAAATGAGAGCGGAGATATAATAAATAAATGCACAGAGATATCATGTATATTCAATAATATAACATAAATGTATCAGAGATGCAACCATAAACACAGATATATAGTAATACATGATTTCTATTAATGAAATAAATGTACAGAGACTGTAAAAATACATAGTGAAAGACTCGCTACAATGGTGGTGGCTTATCTCTGAGAAGAGATGTGATGGCTACTCGCATTCACAAGAAAATGATTACAATGAGGCTTTGAAGGCCTTTTTACAATAAGAAGGAATGTCAAAAACCCTAGACATCCAAAAACCTAACCCTAGGAGATGAAGCGTCAAAAGTCATGTGGGCCCCGTTTGGGTAAGTTAGTACATCAACTTCCCGGGGTTGTAACTTTTACATACGATCTCCATTTTAGGTGTATGATAGCCTGTTGGAAAGGTATCGTCGAGGAGATTCAGTTTAGGCACAATATTGAAGGAAATCTCATATTTCAAACCTTTTTTCCCAAAAAACATCGTTTAGGGCCTCAAAATGGCTTCGGAAGTGAAAACTGCTAAAAATAGTAAATTGCCAAAATTGCCAAAAAAATGTTTTGAGTTAGTTGGAAAAGGTGGGTGGCCACCGATATCCATCTGGATCAACCCTCCCTCCTTAGGAATCAATGGTCTCCACTACGTTGAGTGCCCGAGGGAGAGGGGAAAGCGTTTGTTGAATCTGCATCTTGATGAGTTGCTTGCCTTGTTGGAGAAGTTGCGCTTCTTAGCTTGTTGAAGGTTGTCATGAACATGTGGATGGAAGGGTTGGACCTTTTTAACCAGTATGGATACATGAGATTCTTTTGTGAAAAAGGAATATTTACACTTTACTACAATCTTGTCGACATGCTTTTGTTGTATAGAAGGTGCTTGGGTCGAGGTTGTAGTGGTTCCAGTATCCTTTTGTTCACCTTTTGAACAGATTGTGAAGAAGCTGAATTTTGTAGTATGAGATACTACATTGCGGCACTTTTTAGGAAGAACAGTAGTCGTAGCTGCCTCTGGTATTCTGTAGATATGACCCCCCATAGAAACAATGAAACTGTGGGGTCGAGACTCATAAATAGCATGGCGCTTCCACATATATGGTTGGCCCAAGAGAACATCATAGACATCCAGTGGGGAAACATCACATAATACCTCATCCTTGAAGGGCTAGATGTCGTACGAAAATTGACATTGATGGCTGACAAGAAGATCTCATCCTTGGCGAATCCACTCGATGTTGTATGGTTGTGGGTGTGGTGTTGTCGACAATCCCAATTGTTTGACGACCTCTTCTGAGATGAGGCTCTTCTAGATTTCTCTATCAAAAATAAAATGCAGAGGGGTCCCCTTCACCCACATCTATGAATGGAAAAGGCGCCCCCCCTCTTCAGGATCTGTTGGTTCTTCTGGTTGAATTGTTGCGGTCATGAAAATAGCGGTGGGGTCTGCGTCAATGATCTGTCCTTTACTAGTATTTTCATAATCAGATTTTGAATCAAGGTTCGGCTCCTTGTCTTCGATCTCATCCACCAATGATTGTTTTGAGCAACATTCATCGACGTTGTGCCAAGGGATTTTGTGGAAATCGCACCATTTTTCGGTGTCCTTCTTTGTCTTCCCGTGACCCTTCTTTTCATGTGGCTTGGAATGGGTTTCGGGAGACTATTTGTTAGGGTCGTCTTTGTCATAATTTGGTTTTTGCGGATTTTCATACCCAAACTCCCGTTTGTTATGGTGCTTAAATTTCTGCTCGATTTTAACAGCATATCTATAAGCAGCACCGAGTGATGAGATGTCCATAAAATCCATTTCAGTTTGGATGTATCTGTGTAGAGCCCCACGGTATTTCAGAACCAAATGTCATTCGGAGTCTTTGATACCCATATTGGTGCGCAATTTATGGAAGGTATTGGTGAACTTCATAACTGCTTGGCTCCTCTCTTGCCACAGTGTGTTCCATCTCATGTACTGGTCATCATAGTTGCCAATAGGGTAATACTGTTCCTTTACCGCATCCACAAAAAAATCCCAAGTGGGCTCAACCCCATATATTCCAGAATCCTCTGTGGAACTTTGCTCCCAGTAAGTTTCCCACAAATATTTGACATGGGGGAGAGATTTAAGGAGTGCGAAGGTGATCTTCTCTCTGTCGAAAAAATTGTGAACAAAGAAATAACCTTCTAGCAGATTTAACCATTTGTCTAGGGCTTCTGCATCTATCTGTCCTTCAAATACAGGAATATCAAAATTAACTTGTACCTTGAAAGGAGAGGTGCCTCCAAAGTGGTTGATTGATGAATATGTGCATGTTTCTATCGGCATGCATTGAAGGATGTGGGAAAAATTCTCCATCATTTTGTCCCTCTGTCGGGTGAGAGCTTTCTCAAGCAACAGATTGATAGGATCGTCTACTCCACAGTTTTTCTTTTCTTCCTCCATTGAGGGTTTCTTGGGTGTGCGAGAGAGATTTTCCTCAAGAGATACAAGCTTGAGACCCAAATTTCTATACTCGGACCTCGTCAGGGACATGCACTGGAAAAACAATCAAGAACAGCCTGCTCTGACACCACTGATTTGGATTTATTTTCGGCACGAAATGAGAGCAGAGATATAATAAATAAATGCACAGAGATATCGTTGATATTCAATAATATAATAGAAATGTATCAGAGATGCAACCATAAACACAGATATACAGTGAGACATGATTTCTATTAATGAAATAAATGTACAGAGACTGTAAAAATACAGAGTGAAAGACTCGCTAGAATGGTGGCAACTTATCTCTAAGAAGAGATGCGACGGCTACTCACATTCGCAAGAAGATGATTACAATGAGGCTATGAAGGAATTTTTACAATAAGAAGGAATGTCAAAAACCCTAGACATCCAAAAACCTAACCCTAGGAGATGAAGCGCCAAAAGTCATGTGGGCCCTGTTTGGGTAAGTTAGTACATCAACTTCCCGGGGTCGTAACTTTTGCATACGATCTATGTTTTAGGCGTATGATATCCCGTTGGAAAGGTAGCATCGATGAGATTCGTTTTAGGTGAAATATTGAAGGAACTTCCATATTGAAAACCTTTTTTCCCAAAAAATCATCGTTTAGGGCCTCAAAACAGCTCCAAAAGTGAAAACTACTAAAAATAGTAAATTAGCAAAATTGCCAGAAAATTGTTTTGAGCCAATTGGAAAAGGTGGGTGACCACAGATATCCATATGGATCATGTACCTTGCCTTGTGGGAATAAGGGGATAAATTCCAAGGGGGTAAAATTAGCTGGCAAGAGTTAAAATCCAAAGAAGAAACCTTTGAGATGCTTCACCCAGGGATTCCCGAGAAATAAGTAAGAGGAATCTCAGTAAGAAAATGGAACCTATAAGATAATAACACTCAAGATATTAGTTGGTGGATAGGAGGTCTCATCATGAGCCAATGTATTAGGACCATGGGCATGTAGCGGTATGAAACTACCATCTATCTGGTCACCAAACCAAGGTAGTAGCTCTTGGTGGCATAGTCAAGATAAATGGGGTCTCATCACGAGCCAACCTTCTAATCTCTATGAAATGCTTGTGGGTAATGTTGTCAACTATGGTCACCAAGCCAGGACAGTGTCCCTAAAATTTTCCCTTGAATCATAAAAGAGAAATATCAAAAGAAATGAAGCTAAGAATAAAAGGAAATGAATGGGCTAGGAAACAATGGCATCTATGACAAGGTGGAGCTCGCCTCCTACAAAGGTGTCCAGAGGTAAGACTTACATTTCCATGCTATAATTTCACCCCATGCCCAAACACTTACCCCTTACCACCTCATACATTTACATGACCTAGATTGGTTCTCGCCTGGGAAACACCCCAAAATTAAGGAGGATTATCCCAATAGGACACTGTGAGACCCTCTCCAAACTTGACCTGTTAAATTGCATAACATATTTGAGCATTTGTCTAGGTAAATGGGGGTTTTGATGCACATTTTTTGGTAATTTTATTATTGGATGTGATTTACATGTTATGATCCATGTGACTTATGAACCCCTGGAGGGAGTACTTGTTGTCGTTTCAAGACTTTTCCCGGTGGACAGGTACACGTGGGGGAATGATTATCTCAAACCTCCATGGGGCTGACAACCAACAAGTGGATGTTGTGACCCCAACCAGGGACAGGGAGACATCATAGACTTGCACCAGGAAGAAAGAATGATGTTTCCCTTGGAGACACTCTGACATACCTCGACCTAGGGGTATCTTGCTCTTCCACCTGGACGTTGACCCTTGAGATCCCACGACATCATCATGATGACCCTTGAGCTAGGGTTTTCATTTATGAGGGTAGTTGTGTGATGGTTGGCACTTGTGGCATCATTCAGGGGCTTTGGAGGCCAAACATTATGCATATGGGGCCCAACGTTCCACCCTAGGAACTCAACGTCACTCTAGAAGGGCATGATGTCACCATTGGAGATGATTTCAGGGGTTAATTACTTTTATTTATGTAAAAAATGGTTTTTCATGTAATCTGGCCAGGTCGACCTTTTTATGACCTAAAATTAATTAAAGGTCATTGATATTGTATAAATAGAGAGAAAGTACTCTCATTTTTCATGATAACTCATCACACAAGTAGTGTGGTCTGGAATTTGTGCCCTTTTGGGAGTTATTGACTGAAATTGGGAGGCGCACTTGTCTTGGAGGCTAAAAGTTTCAACTTGGATCATTTCTTGGTGAATTTACCTAGAAATCTAGTGTTTTATTGCTTGATTATTCTTGGTGAAGTAAGTAAATCTGCAATTTTTCATTTTATTTTGAAATTTATGGTATATTTTCTTAATCATGTTAAATATTATGAAATTGCTTTCTTGACAAACCCTAGGAGTAAAGGAATTAAGTTACTACTTCTTTGCTCTTCATTTGCTAGACTTTTACCAAGGTGATTTGACTTAGATAAACTTCTAAAGCCCTAAATGCCAGATCTTTAGAAGCCATTGTCTAGTCATTGTTTCCCCTTAAATATTTGTAATAGTCCAAGGAAGGAAGATTCGTTAGGGCCTAAGATCCCTTACTCTCTAGCAAATTTTTCCCTAGGATTTGGATTCTTGAGGCCTTGGGTTACCAACACCTCATCCATTCATCGCTTGTCCTTAGACAAATACAATCATTTTCTCATCGCTTCCAAGAGAAAATTGTCACCTCTAGACTCCATTTACCCTAAAATGCACTAGTCCAATGGAATACAAGTTTCAGATTTAGCATAGGGCTAAAGAAGTGTGGAGATGTGGTTTGATTTGGAGGACCAGGTTACATCTAGCGGAGAAGGGCCGATATAGAGGAGGTGTGGAATTTGATGAGGCTCGGTGGACCGTAGATCTTGAAGCGGCCCAGATCGACGGTCGGGACACATATCAGGCGATGAAGTAGCGCAGAAGATAATCATTCGAGGGCGGGCTGGGGAAAATACCACGGTTTCATTTTGTGGACACATGGCGCCATCAAAGTCATATCGGGGCGAAAATTGGTCCACCCAAAACCATTTTTCCCCACCCTCGATATCGAAAAGTGCATATAAAAGGAGGGCCCCAGTCATTATTTTATGATATTTCAAAGTGTTTGAACGTTAGAAAATTGGCACAAAAACTCCATTCAAAATTGAAGCTCAACCGTGAACCAGATTCGAGCATTCTCCTTCGATTCACAGGTATTTTTCATTATGGCCACAAAACCTGTCATTTTATCCATAACAGAGAAAGACCTTGCCTCTAAAGAAGAATCCCTAATTGATAGGGACTCCGATGTATTTGACACAGAAATAGCAGTCTCTCCCATTTCCGTGTCCAAGGAAAATTTGCTAGAAATTGTTGGAAAACATATACCCTTCCTCGAAGCGGTCCAAGCTTCCATTACCCCTTAGGCTGTAGAATTCGTTTTCCCTTTCCCAGAGTTCATAAGATGGTGTGCAGAATAGTATTCGTAGGAATAAAATTTCATTTTGAATAAGTTAGGGTCAGATGTCTTATGTGAAATAGATAGCCCGTCAATTCGGCACACCCTCAGTATACCTGTTGGCACAGGGGCAGACCCAGGGTTCAACGCTACAACAGCGCACCAACAAAACCCTAACTACTGGCCCTTTCGGCAACACCTGCGAAGAAGATGAATTCTCACCCGAGGTAGAGGCAGGGGTGGTTGCAGGACTCCAGTGTCTGCAACCTTAGCTGGGACACAGATCTGTGACTGTAACACCTTAACAAAGCACTTAGCAGTATAGATCATCAATATTTAGCCAGTGTTTAATTCACAGATAAAACCCTAATTATAGAGCATCGCAGTGTTTAACCAGATCTACTATATTCAAGCACTAAGCACATTCACATAGGTCAGATCCATACTGTTAAGCACACAGCATTAACATATCTATCTACCATTCATCTATATAGAAGCACTAAGCAAGTTAACATATAAACACATCAACAAATTGCACAAAGCAGAGCAACACAGCATGTACGTGGTTCACCCCCACCCTGCGACTACGTCCACCAACTCTTCATCTTATTTATTATCTTCTTCAATCAGTCACATGCACAGAGCCACAAAAACCCTACTCTGCAGAGGACAGGAGATCTACGCACCTCGCTAGATCCTCCTTCCCCGAGCTAGGTTACAGCATTAAGCCTCTTCTCAATCTCTTACACTTTCTTGCACTGAGCTCTACAAGCCTCATATAGTATGCACAAAAGCAATATCTACTCAACACTTAGCACTTTTGATCACACAGATCGAACTTGTAGGTATTAGCACACTTGGCTCTTCTTACATTGCCTTGCTACTTACTTATACATTACAAAATGGGCCTAAACATGGGTAAACCCATGGGTTGACATTCCCATACCCGTTACATAATCTTGAATCCCAAAAAAGGTGCTAAAAAGGGTCAAGATCCAGCGATATCCACTTCATCTTGTGCTCCGTCTTCGATAGCCTATCGAAGTCCCAAAAATAGATCAAACCTGACCAAAGATCCTCAAAACTTGGTCAAGGGTCAATAGGCCCCCAACACTCACCTGTGACTTGTCCCGAGTCACTCATATCTGAATAATTTTGCCTCAAAAACCTTGATCTTGGCTCGAGCTGCTTCGACTTGTTGTTGTTCCACGACCTCATGTTCAATGAACTCCTAAATAACAGCTTCGCTGACAAGTCCCTCTAGGCGTTGTTCAGCTGCAATGACAACTTGCTCCAGTTCTTCTCCTTGGCCTTCGATCTCTGTGAATATCTAGAAAGCCCCGTCCTATATAGGTTGGAGCCTCTGAGTCACTTCCATGACTCTGCTTTGAATGGCATGGACCTGTTGTTGAGAACTACATTGTTCTTGGGATTGCTTCATTCTTTCAACAGCTGACAGGGGATTCAACTATGCCAGTATTATTTCTTCTTGATAATTTGCCTCTTGGAGTTGTGACTCCAGTGTATTCAATTCTGGATTCTCAATGAGTCTCTCATACATCTGGGCACTTCAATCACTCAATTTCTTGCATTCCATGGCAAGGGCGTTTATTCTCTCAACTGTGCCTCGAGCAGTTGCAGCTCTTTGATCCCTTACATCTTGCAGTGCTCTAAGTCTGTTATTCATTGTTGTAGTTGTTGGATAGCTTCTGCGAGATGCTCTACTTGATGCATGACTCAGTCTTCTACCTATGGTTCTAATACTGTCACATAGCGAAGTGCTATGTTGACTGCTTCTTTCACTTTGAGTTGCTCTGCGAGCAACTATTACTTTTCTTGTTGCATCTATGTTTTCTCCTCTTCCAATTTTTCCTGGAGAGAAACCTTCTCCTACTCTACAACTCGGTGTCATTCTACGAGTACTCCCTGCACTTGCTTCAAGTCCTAGATGGCTTGTTTTGTTTCTTCTTGTTCTCAACGAAGGCGGGCTTCAGTTGCATCTGCTAGTTGGTGGAGTTGGGTTGGCTCATCTCCCAACCCTGGTTCTCCCGATGGCAGGGGCGCAGTGGACACTACGCGACTAGACAAAAGGGCCTGCTATACCCCTCGAAGTTTGACCTCGATTTTGTCATACATTTCCTCCTCCTTGGCTTCTTGTTTCTCCATGATTTCCTGTGAGGCGTCATTTAGGGCTGCTATAATGAAGTCAAAATCATCGGTAGTGAGTACAGTCTGCATCTTGGTCATGGTGGCTCTGGATTTCTTATGGAAAGAAGGTTTCAGGGGAGAAACCTTCCTCTTATTCAGGGGATCAGTCTCATCTCGAGGCAGTATTACTTCACCTTATTTCTATTCATCTTCTTTTCCATTTATTGCTTCTACTTCGTCATCACCCCCTCGGTCCGGTGATACTGAAGCAGTCTTGCCTGAGGAGTTGCTTAAGTCTTGGACCTCTTCGGTTTTCTTCCTTCTGCTATGTCTAGGTGTATCATGTTCTTTGTTCGTGGTCTCTGGGATGTCAGGGTCAGACATCTCTACAGGGTCTGCGGGAATAAGGAGGTATGTCGACTAGTCCTTAGTGATCTCCTCAAGGTCCTCTTCCGTGAGCTTGTAGTACGACTGAATCTCCTCCTTATGCTCATCTACTCACGATGTAATGTAGATGAAGAGTCGATCTGCGTGAAACTCCATCAGGGGTCGGAACCTCTATAGGGTGTTCGAATTCATGTGAGGTTCAGCTTCGATGGCTCTCTTCAGCTGGACGTAATATGTGTGAAAAATAGCGTTTGACTGCCACTTTTTTCTCATATCGCTCGAGTACCATAGTGTGGTGAACTTCGCAGCAAGCGGCTCGAATGGATCGATGCCTGGGAAGGTCGCACCTTCTGAAATTTCCCAAGCAACAAACATGATGAGGATTAGGAGCCAGCTAAAATGGAATTCATATCCCTAATCTTATGCTTCGCGACAGTCCAGTTCAAGCTGATTAACTAGGTACTTTTCCCAATTCATATGTAGACCTTCCATGCACTTCCCCGCAAGGTCAATGACAAATCTTGTGACCTATGTGGGTCGGTTCTTTCGTACTAGATTCCATGCAATTAACTAACATGCTAGGCACACTGCGCCATTCTGGATGGAAGCTACCTTGTATCCTTGCATCCCCTTCTCAACATCGTCATATGTATCCTTGATATTCTGTGCTAGTGCGTGATCTGTGGCCTTTCCTGGATAGAAGTTTTGTGGATAAGGTCCTTGCATACTCAATCCCGTGATCTTATGGATCAGTGTCGGATCGACTGTGATACGATGGTCAAGCCATAAGTAGTTTCCATGGTAACATGAAAGTAGTAGCTTGACACAAGCGTTAACTTCCTGGTGCCTTCCGAAGTGTGGGATTTTCATTACATTCAGCAGAGTGGACTACGCAAGGTTCATCGTCCATGGCTAAGGGATTATATTTGAATTATTCCCCTTCATCCTGGTCAAGTATTTATACGGGGAAAGCATGCTATGGTTCTTGCGATCTTCGAGATTGAATTCATTGAACTTCAACGTTGCGATCTTGTCCTGTTGTGCTCTTACTGTGCGTATCCCCTTCGGGAGGTACGTAGTAACCATGGTGTACTCAAAATATCTTGGCACACTATCTCGACTCACCATGTCGGCCAGAGGCGGCATGTAATCGAGCAATATGGTTGGGATCAGCTTTGCATTTTCTAGGTCATCTATGTGCTTGGTTCTCTTCTTTGATGTTCGTCGGGATGGCCTGGATCTACGAGCAGTCAACGAAGAGGCTTGCACTCCTCTCGTCAACGACGCTTGTACACCCAAAGAAATTACTCTTTCAGATTTTACTCTTTCAGTCATGAGTTCAATGAGTACCTCCTTCATAGACTCTTTGACTGCGCTAAGTTCTTTGGACATATGTGCTCGTGGTTGAATCTCTCGGGTTTGAAGAGTAACTGGTCAATGCAACGGGACGGCGGGTGATAGCGCGATCGTCACTATGCGGAATCAACTAATCTATGGGCTCATATTCATGGTTAGCAAAAGTGTTATCGGTGCAAGGTTCAATGGAATAAATAAATAATGAAGCAATGGATCTCTCCAACAAGCAAGAAGTCTCCATTAACTCAGTTATGTCCTTTACGGCGCGGTCCCAACGGTCTGATGGTGAGTTGTCTCACCATAAATGCCTTTCTACCCATTTGGGGGGTTGGTCTAACGGTTATATTGTTCCCAACAACTATATTGCTTCACCATGGAGAAGTTCCATGTGACGTTGTTCTGATATCCCGGCGAAGTTCCTATTTTTTAAATTTTCCCTTTGCGAAGTTCCCTCTGGACCCTTCTATAACTTTTAAATCTTTTCTCTCTTTTTGCTAAGCTTTCGATCTCTATTTCCGGTGAGCTTCATCTCGTTATTCCTCGTTACATTATGATTCTTGTCTTATTTTGGCATCGTAACTTTGCATTATTGAGATTCTTTCCTAAGATTCAAGCGTAATACTTCTTCTCTATCTAGGATAGGTACTTTAGTCTTCTGCAAATCTTCTTGTGTTCTTGCAACTTCGACATCCAAGTCTCTGGTCCTAAGTAGCTTCGATCTGTTCTCTTGTTCTTCAATCAACTATGTGATCCTCCTAGTCATGAAATATTTTAACTCTTGCTTCCTCTACTCTAAGAATTCTTCTTCCTTCCTTCTGTCCTGATATCTTTCAATCCAAGGTTTTCCTAGTAACATAGCAAATGGGGCGTTGTTCTCAATAAATTTAACAACCTCAAAATATTCCTCTGTCGAAGTCAGTCGGTCTGTATTATGGAGGCCAAAAATTATGCATATGGGGCCCAACGTTCCACCCTAGGAGCTCAAAGTCACTCTAGAAGGGCATGAAATCACCCTTGGAAATTATTTCAGGGGTTAATTACTTTTATTTATGTAAAAACTGGATTTTCATGTAATTTGGCCAGGTCGGCATTTTTATGACCTGAAATTAATTAAAGGTCATTGATATTGTATAAATAGAGATAAAGTACTCTCATTTTTCATGATAACTCATCACACAAGTAGTGTGGTCTGAAATTTGTGCCCTTTTGGGAGTTATTGACTGAAATTTGGAGGCACACTTGTCTTGGAGGCTAGAATTTGCAACTTGGATCATTTCTTGGTGAATTTACCTGGAAATCTAGTGATTTATTGCTTGATTATTCTTGGTGAAGTAAGTAAATCTGCAATTCTTCATTTTATTGTGAATTTTATGGTATATTTTCTTATTCATATTAAATATTATGAAATTGCTTGCTTGACAAACCCTAGGAGTAAAGGACTTAAGTTACTACTTCTTTGCTCTTCATTTGCTAGACTTTTACCAAGGTGATTTGACTTAGATAAACTTCTAAAGCCATAAATGGCAGCTCTTTAGAAGCCATTGTCTAGTCATTGTTTCCCCTTAACTCTTTTTAATAGTCCAAGGAAGGAAGATTCATTAGGGCCTAAGATCCCTTACTCTCTAGCAAAGTTGTCCCTAGGATTTGGATTCTTGAGGCATTGGGTTACCAACACCTCATCCATTCATCCCTTCTCCTTAGACAAATAAAATCATTTTCTCATAGCTTCCAAGAGAAAATTTTCACCTCTAGACTCCATTTACCTTAAAAGGCACTAGTCCACTTTGTTTAGTGAAGTGATTGATCAAACAAACACTCAAACTTTCTTCCTCTAAACTTTTACTAACATTTGCTAACCCTAAACTAGACTAACTCCTTAGCTAACTTGTTGTTGTTGCAAAACATTGCTACATCCATACTAATTCAAGCCAAATTTTCACATTTACCTACATAACTCACACTTACACCATCCAGAAATCACTTGTTACAATTGCCAGTCAATCTACTAGATAAGTGTTGAGTTCACATGGTGTTTTCTTGCACTTTTGACTACTAGATTTTTTTGTTGTTGCAAAAGATTTCTACAGCCATATAACTGCAGCAAATTCTCTGCAAACGTGACTTATTATGCTAGCTATACATTGCCAAATTTGCTTGTGACAACTTATTATCATTCTACTAGGTAAAGGATATACTTTCTTGTCTTTTTCAAGCAATTTTAAGGCATAATTCTTGTGGTTGTTATAAAATATTAGTTGTTTTTATAAACTGTTGCATTGCTGCAAATTCATATCAGCTAGTTCAAATTTTTAAAGTTCGTGGTCTTATGAAGCATTAACATGATTTGGTACTTCAAAGCAGTTATACCTTTTTCTTTGTTTTCTTGTTCTAGGAAGGTACACCGTATTTTACCCTTGCTTCATCTCTTAAAAGACCTAGAGAACCTTTTAACTTGAGTGACCAGTGAGAGGAGGGAATTTCTTGCATCTTTTCCTTAGTCTTCTCAACCCTTTAGGCCACTGGGGACGTTTCCCCTGGGGTAATTTGACATACTCCTAAACAGAATGGGGCTTCCTATTAAGGTGATAGTGATAGGTCACCCCCTGTCACGCCAGTCTTGTATCCATTTTCCTTGGGATTTGGGAAAGTACAGATTGTGCGATAACATTTTGGTGACGTTTCTGGGGAACATGGAGTCAATTTTCCGCAAACGACATTTTTTCGGTAATCCTTTATCCAAATCCTTTACTTCGCAAAGATTACCTGGCAACTCCACTGAGGGTGAATCCCTCTTTTCCCTTTGATGATCCCTAGAAGGATTATTTGGTGACTCCATTGATAAAAAATCCAATCATGGCTTGTAAATGGGACTCGGGTAATTTTAAACCCTTGGATATGAGTGAAATTTCAGGTTACCCTCGACGAATGTCCCCAAGGTATGAAAATTGGCTCCCTAGATTCACTGGTAATGATGGGGTTAGGTCCAAAGATCACGTGGATAATTTTTGGGATTTCTTTCAACTCCACCCTATCAATGATGATGCTGAGTATTTGGCAATGAAGATTTTCTCTGCCACTCTTCATGGAAATGCTAGGAAATGGTATTATCATTGTAGAAATTTTAATAAAAATTATGTATTGCCTGGATTCTCCTAATCTTACAATTATATTCCACTGTTAAATACATAATCTCTTCTACTAATATTCTTGCGGAATTTAAAACACGATCACCAATTCCAATATCAAGAAGAAAGATCAATCACACATAACACAGATGTTTTACCGAGAAAGCATAAAGCTAAAAACCCCACTATCATATATTATGTATATATCATGGATCATGAAACAACCTCATACAAAAATCTAATCTAATAGCTCTCAGTACAATATACAATAGTCTCACACTGTCACACAAAAATTGACAAATTCATGTGCCAATTTACTGCTTCCAGACAGCCTGCCTCCTCTGTGCAATCTCTTCTAATGGAAATCCCTACAATACATAATTTGTATTAAAATTTCTACATGGTATCAGAACGCAAAATATTGCAAAAGCTGAGTTTGTGATTGGATAGAATTCGAATTTGCAGAAAGAATTTCTCGGTGCTACAACTGATTCAAGATCGAAATGCTTTCAATGTCTTGAGGTTAGAGTATGCACTCGAGGGAAAATCGAACTACATTTCTTGGAAGGACAGGATGGAGGCAATACTCGAAGACAATGGCTTGAAGGAATTCATTGACAAATATGTTCCTAAGCCAGATGTTACAGGCGCTACAAATCTTGATGCATGGAAAAAGAAAGTGGCAAAGGCTAGAAGGATTCTATTGGAGGGAGTATGAGACCACATTGTCTCAAACATCCATGGGAAAGTCACACCATATGCAATGTGGAATACTTTGACAGATCTATTCCAAAATAGCAGCGACCATAGGAAATTGGCACTCAAAGATAAACTCAAGAAGATCAAGATGGAGAAGGGCAACTCCATTCCAAAATATCTCACGAATTTTGTCCAATGTCGGGATGAGATGGGGAGTGTGGGAATAACAGTCATTGATAATGATTTGGTGAGCTTGGATCTCCTAGGACTTCCCAAGAGTTGGCAAAGTTATCAAGACTCTGTCAATGGAAGGGAAAAATTGCCAGATTGAGAACGACTATGGTCGGATCTAGTGCAGGAGGAGTTCAGGTGGAACACCAAAGATGGCTCTTCATCAAAGCATGATGATGCAGAGGATTTTTATTTGGCTGTCAAGGCAAGGAAAGGGAAGGGGAAGAAATTCCATTCAAAATCCGATTCTAAGGGAAAGAAGCTGGATTTGTCCAAAGTGAAGTGTTTTCACTATCACGAACGTGGGAATCTCGCTACTAATTGTTTGCAGAAGAAGAAGAACACTAAGGATGTTGGACCTACAGATGGTGAGGCCCTTGCCTCACACTTTGTACTTGACTTCTCCTTGATCACATGCATGGTGTCAAGTGTATTGGGATCGGTGTGGTATTTGGATAGTGGCACTTCCTTCCACATGACGGGATATAAGGAGATTTTCAGTGACTTGGAGGAGAGAGATCTCAAAATGCATATAGAGATGGGTGGCGATGGATGATACAGTGAGACTGGAATTGGTACCATTACCTTTCAAATGGATTCAGGTAAACCATTTCAATTGAAAGATGTTATGCATGTTCCAGGTCTGAAGAAAAACTTGGTATCAATCACAATGTTGGAGGACATAGGCTATGATGTTGTTTTTAGTGATGGAAAATCCTTCATGTGACATAAAACAATGGGTTAAGTCAAGAAGATAGGGATTTGAGTTAAGAACCTCTACAAGCTGGAGGTAGATGGTTGCAATTCCATGATGGGCAGGGCAGAAAAAGTGGTGAGCCAGGATGAGGGAAAATTATGGGACAAGTGATTGGGCCATCTTCATCATGGAGCCTTGAAAATCATGCAGCAAATATCTACTAGACTTCCCACGGGAACACTTGCTCAATTAGATCAGTGCAAGGATTACACCATGGGGAAGTATGTAAAGTCCACCTTTCATGAAAAGGAGAACCATGCTTCGGTGATCCTGGAGAGAATTCACACAAACGTGTGTGGACCATTCTCGATGGATTCAACAGCAAAACATAAGTATTATGTTATTTTTGTTGATGAATTTTCTCGTAAATGTTGGATCTTCTTCATGTAGAAGAAGGATCAAACATTCTCAAAGTTCTGTGAGTTTAAAGCATTGGTGGAGAAAGAGTCGAGGAAGCAAGTGAAGGCTCTGAGGAGCGATAATGGTGGAGAATACATCTCTAACGAATTCAAAGACTTATGCAGCAAAGAAGGAATTTGAAGAGAACTCATAGCGCCTCATAACCCACAGCAAAATGGGGTCGTGGAGAGGAAGAACAAAACGGTAATGGGTGCAGCATGAGCGATGTTGCATGATCAGGGCCTACCAATGCATTTGTGGGCGGAAGCATGCAGTATTGTGGTTTATGTGCAAAAACATTGTCCTCATAGAGTACTTGGCATGAGTACACCTGAAGAAGATTTCGCGAGTAAGAAACCTGATGCTTCTCATTTTAAGATTTTTGGCTCATCTGTTTATGTGCATGTGACAAAGAACGTCGGGAAGAAGCTGGAGCTGACTACTGAAGTTGGGATATTTTTTGGGTACACAGAAACACCCCATAATTATCATGTGTATTTTCCTAACAGTAAGATGATTGTTATGCGATGGGATATAAAAGTCGATTAAGGGAAAGCCATGCGGTTGTCACTTGAGAGGGAGCTAGACTTGCATGCAGAGGAGGAACTGTTGGTTCCCAAAGATGAGTCTCAAGATGTGGATCAGCCACATGAGGAGGTTCATGGAGTGGAGGAAACCACTCATGTAGATCCATCCATCAGAAATGACAGAAAGCGCACCACGAAAGATGATAGATTGAGACAAGATGTGCACAGAATGTAGGAGCCCCTACTTCACAGCATAGGCAGAGACAGTCTCATGATCGATTTACTGGATACATGTCTCTCATGAGCAACTGTATTGTGATTGAACCATCTTCCTTTCAGGAAGGAGTGTAGGATCCCACTTTGGTTGATGCAATGGTGGAGGAGTATGACTCCATTGTCAAAAAAAGTGCATGGGAAATTGTCCCAAGACCGGTTGACAAATCAGTGGTAGGTTCGAGATGGATCTACAAGGGTAATATTTTAATCATTGTTCTTTATGTTGATGATTTAATACCGACTAGTGATGAGCAGCTCATACACTCATGCAAGGAGGACCTTGCAAAGGAGTTCGAGATGAAGGATATGGGCCTTCTTCATTATTTCCTTGGATTGGAAATATGGCAGCGAGATGGTGAAATTTTTGTGTCTCAAGGCAAGTATGCAAGGGAGATACTGGGTAAGTTTCACATGGAGGGATGAAAACCCAAGGATACTCCCTGTTATCACCCCATAATTTATGGGAATCATCTTATGACTTGGATATTATCTGCATCTGGTGATTTGGTTCACAAATGATATTGCATTCTTCAAATAATTTGTGAAAAAGAAAATAAAAAAGAAAATAAAAGAAAAAGAAAAAGAGAAAGAAAAAGAGAAAGAAAAAGAGAAAAGAGGGCAGAAAAGAATTGAAGCAAAGGCCCCATGCAATAATAACAATTTGGTCATACCTTTCAAGCATGACCAAGTTCTTTTAAATTTTCAATGTTGTTAGGTTAGTGAATGCATCTGATCAGACCATCTAATCCTGGTCAGGTAGCCCCTAGGTTAGACTTAGTGAATACATCTGATCAGACCATCTAATTCTGGTCAGGTAGCCCCTAGAAAGAATAAAATCTTGACCCAACTGTTTAATCTGGGTTAATTGCCTTGTGACAGTAGGTTAGGACGTAGGTTAATTGTTTTGCCCCACTTGCTGAAATGAAGCCAGACTGATAAAGTTGTTTCTCTGTGACTCCAATTCCCAAATGCAATTGATTTGATGTCCCCCTTGTTGGTGTGAGTGAGAAATGTCGAAAGAAACCCATGAAAATACCCTTATCCTAAGTTTTTCCCATATGTGATTTTTTCCGCCTTCACCTATGTCTCGTTCACCTTTCAAAGGTTCAGATCACAGCGCTGCAATC
>JASDQU010736832.1:434914-452780 GCA_032191745.1 Picea mariana | reverse complement strand
TTCAGTTAAGAGATTCTTAAGTGCTTGTTAATTGGAGTTATTTTCCTAATCTTTCTTCCATCCATCATTTAAATTATTAAAGATCCAGTGAGCTTGTTATCTCGCCTTGTGAAAGAATTCTTCAGCATTTCTGGTTGCATCTCAGATTTTATTAAGTACAGACCCCATAGCCCAATGGATGTGTGATTTGTATCAACCATCTTTAAAAATCCTTACGACAAAACAAAACTCGCGCTTCTAACTAGCCTAATGTCTTAATTCAAACAAAGCTAAATTATATAGAGAGATCCATCTCTGAAGCTGGAAGGGCTAGATCCCAGCTTTAAAAGCGGTTGGTTAAGGTTACCTTTGTTTATTTCCTCTTTTTCAACCTCTAGGAAATTTACAGAGTGATAACACTCCCCTTCCAGGAAACTGGAGGAAAGAGGATGCTACTTCTGGAGAGGTGTTGGATGCTACTATATATCGACAGTTAGTGGGTTCGCTAATGTATCTAGTGAACACGAGACCGAACATTTTCTATGCGGTTAACCACCTGAGTCAAGTGATGGTTAAGCCTACCAAGCTCTTTTAGACGGAGGGTAAGCATGTCTTGAGATACCTGAGGGGCACATATGAGTATGGCTTATGGTATAGACAGACGGATGAGGTGAATTTGCATGGCTTCACGAATGCAGATTGGGTGGGTAGCCCAATGGACAGAAAGAGCACATCAGGGGGGATCTTTAGTACCAGATCTACAGTTGTTTCTTGGTACAATAGGAAACAGAGATTCGTGGCACTCAGTTTAGCGGAAGCGAAATACATGGCAGTGAGTCCAGCTGCATGTGACACTATCTGGATGAGAAAGATCTTGGTTGGTTTGTTTGGTTCTCATTTAGATTCGACAGTGATTCATTGTGATAATCAGAGTTGCATTAAACTCTCGATTAATCATGTGTTTCATGATAGATCTAAGCATATATATATATGATATCATCATATCAGAGATTGTGTGTAGTGGAAGATCATGTTGCTTCAGCACATTCCTAAGGAAGATTAGGATGCAGACATTCTGATGAAGGTGCTCACCAGGAGAAAATTCGAATACCACAGAGAGAGGATTGGGGTGAAGGATAATCCCTCTCTTGTTGAGAGGGAGTGTTGAGATTCAATAAGAAGATCCTAGTGAAAATTATGCATCTACACTAGGATGGAGCCTCAAGCTATTTTTAGGTGGAAGTCTATTTTTAGATGATGAGAAAATTCTATTGATAGATGATGTCTATTTATATATGGTGAGAAAATTCTATTTATAGATGGTGAGAGAATTCTATTTATAGATGTATGTCAATTATTATTATCCCTTAATAATAGTTGGACAATAAATATTAGTATATTCTCAATGAGCACTTGGAAATAGTTAACTGAAGTGGAAAATCAGTTAGCTATAGAAAATTCGAGTTCAAAGGTTGCCTGGTGGGACATGCAAGTCGAATTAGCTGTAACTGAGTGATTCGAACTTGTAACAGAGTTGGATGTGTAGTTATGTGAGTTGTGAAGTAGTTTAACTTAGTTAAGTGAGTTAAGCTCAGTTGTACAAGTTGTAACTAAACTTACACTAGTGAGAGATCAGTGAATTAATTATTAATTAATTCACAATCAGTGGTATCACATGCAACTATAGATCTAGCATTGTTAACTACATGCATGTCAAATCCAATGGAGACCCAGTTGAGATAACAGGTGAAAGAGACAGTTTGACTATCAGTTATGACATTAGTGAGTGCACTCATGCAACCACACACACAGTGGATTTTCCCATGAGGATTGTGCAACCTAGGAAAGAGGAATTCATTCATTGTAGGGATTTCCATCGGTAGGGATTGCGCAGAGAAGGCAGGTTGTCTGGAAGCAGTAAATTGGCACATGAATTTGTCAATTTTTGGATGACAGTGTGAGACAATTGTATATTGTACTGAGAGTTCTTGGATTAGAGTTTTTTATGATATTGTTTCATGATCCATGATATATACATAATATATGAGAGTGGGGTTTATAGATTTATGCTTTCTCGATAAAAACATCTATGTTATGTGTGATTGATATTTCTTCTTAATATTGCAATTGGTGATCGTGTTTTAAATTCCACAAGAATATTTGTAGAATCGATTTTGTATTTAATAGTGACATATAATTGTTATATCAGAAGAATCCAAGCAATACATAATTTGTATTAAAATTTCTACAATCATCTCCCTAATGCTAGCATCATATCTATGGGCCAGTTAGAAAAAACATTTCTCGAGAAATGGGGTTTTAAATTAGAATATATACACATGCTAATAAAAATACTCGAGTACTTGAAACAAACTAAGAACAAGACTGTCAAGGAATTCCATACCAGGTTTGAGAATTTTCTATGGAAAATTCCTAGAAGGCATCATCCTGAAGACAAGCACCTCGCTTACCTCTATACCAATGCACTCTTAATGCATTTAGGGTTTGTCCTCAGTAAAAATGGGCCAAGAAAAATCCAAGAATCTTATCACATGGCTATACAAATTGAGGCAAATATCTTTTTGTTCAAGAGAGAACACCTCTTTACTCCAGAAATTAAAGTTGATGACCCCAAAGATACCCCAGATGTTCTTAGTTTGGAGAGATTAGTTTCCCTTGAAATATTTGTTGGTAAAATCCAGGAAAAAAGGAAACAAGTCATCGACCAACAAGAGGTTGAGGAGAGGGATCCTAATGAAGGTTACCAATCCTATGAGGAAGAGAAAGAATTTACTAGTGCCTCTACGAAGGATAATGAGGACTTGGTTGAAGAGCGAGAGCTTGACGATATCAAACATGATGATGAAGTATTAAAGTGTGCCCCTCCCTCTGATGAATCCATCCAAAATCCTATTCCTCCTGCACAAAAATAAGAGGATGAGTTTATTCACTTTCCTTTTCACGTTTTTTATGATATCATGTTCTATGATTCAGAAGGTGAAGAAGAAAGGGAATCCTTGGATGAATTAGACCCTCTGTATTATGAAGCTGAATATGTAGGGGAAATTCATGAGGACGAGGCATCGATGCTTTCTCTTCCATTTGATGAAGTCATCGAAGTCTTCGACGCTCCTGTATAGAAATAAATGAATACGGTAAGTTTTTTCCCTTTCAAAGATGATTTGTTTTGTGATTTGGAAAGTGAAGAAGTGTTAGAGAAACCCTTGGATGTTTTAAGCCCTTCATGTTATGATAAAGTTAATGACATTGTTGATAATAATAATGAGTTAATACATGTCGGGAAATGTAAATGGGATGTGATTGGGTATGATGGGGATCCCATTTATGACATTAAAGGTCATTTCCAAATGTTGCCTTTACAACTATCATATGAGGTTACTACTAATTTTGACATTTGGAAACAAGGAGATGATATAGTTACATATGTTTTCCAAGCACCAAAGGATGACCTAGTTCTTTGTTCTCCTGATGATTTTTGGTCATACCTTGAGAATTTTGATGAGTATTCCTTTGAGAACTTGGATTTACTCCATGAAGAAGATTATCAACCATCGTTGTGCTCAAATCTTGATAAGAGTGATGACATTGCTTTCCTGAAGAAGGGTACTTGTGACAAGGTTTTCTGACCTCCTTTGATCACTTTACCTCGTTATGTCACTAAGGATGCAATTGGGAAACATGTCCCTTGTCCCAAGTTTTCTCTAGGGCCAAGCCTTCTTTTAGAATTCAAGGGTAGGTTGAATACCTTAAGAAGAAGTTCATTATCTCAATATTTCAACTTTCCCTTAGAAGATTTCCAATCATCCCCTAGGTTCTTACTAGTCCCTTCCCAGACCTCAGGATGTGATGATGTCCAATATAGTCAACCTTCAGACTCTTTGAATCATTCTTTTGAGCCTTTGATTTTTCATGATCCCTCTCTGAGATGGATTGAGCGCTTTCCTAGAAGTGTGACTTGGCATAATTTTGTCCCTCCTTCCCGCCTCCATGAGCTAGACTTTACGATTTCCAATGATATGATACATGCTCTAACTCATGTTATTTTTGTGCTTAACTTGTCATTGTTTTGGTTTATGATGAAGCGCAGAAGCAGGTATTATGAGATATTACTAGGATTATTTCAATGGTTATTTGACTACACCTAGCATTCAACCAACAGATAAGTAGAGGTAGCTAAGAATTTGCATCCATTGTATAAGCCATTTGCATATCATGTTAGCATAGTTGTAGTTTGTTTTCATATTGTATTTCTCCATTATGTATATATGCATACTTATGATTATATTTTAGAATAGAGTTGCTTTCACTTCTAATTTTACTATATCATATATAAGCGAGGGGTGATATCACCACCTTGAGGATCACTGATGCATTTTGTTGATATTTAACAAGCACGGGTCATACCAGAGATGTTGAGGTTCTCATGCGCTCTACGGTGAGCACATGTCCCTGAGTTGGAGCCAAAAGTTATCCCCTATCCTACGGATAAATAAGGAGATCATGTCTAAAGGCCCACAGGTCCTAGACATGGAGTGTCGAGAGTCATATGACTTGAGCATGGCCTCGGAGGGCCCCTCTTTTCTTCAGTGCAACCCATTTATTAGCAGCAGCATCATCCATCCCAATAGCCTGGTCCTAAAGTAGCAGTAATTCTTACTCCATGAGGTAATGATTATGGGTATCATGGTATGTGTCACTCTGATTATTGAAGCACTTGGACATGTTGCATTTGATTCTCCTTCATTTCACAACATTTTTTTGGAAATTATGCTCTTTAACTTGTTCATACCTAGAAGGGTGACATGATGCCCTACTAAGTTGATCTCCCTTTAGGATGGGTTTCCACTGGGTGGGTCTATGAAAGGTCATCGTCCATTCCATCCATACTTACCACTTTCCATATTTATTCCTCTCATTTTCCCCCAACCTTTGTTAGGGCATTGGGTTTGTCACACTAGGAAGGGTTGTACCTTGCCTTGTGGGAAGAAGGGGCTAAAGGCCCAGGGGGTAAAAGTAGCTGGCAAGAGTTAAAATCCAAAGAAGAAACCTTTGAGATGCTTCGCCCAGGGATTCTCGAGAAAGCAGTAAAAGGCTTCTCGGTAATAAAAAGGAACCTATAATATAATAACACTCAAGGTACTCGTTGGTGGATAGGAGGTCTCATCATGAGCCGACCTATTAGGACCATGGGAATGTAGCGGTATGAAACTACCATCTATATGGTCACCAAACAAGGGTAGTGGCTCTTGGTGGCATAGCCAAGAGAAAGGGGGTCTCATCACGATCCAACCTTCTCATCTTCGTGAAAATCTTGTGGGTAATGTTTTCAACTCCAATCACCAAGCTAGGACAGTATCCCTCAACTTTTCCCTTAAAGAATAAAAGAGAAAGATCAAAAGAAATGAAGCTAAGAATAAAAGGAAATGAATGGGATAGCAAACAATGGCATCTGTGACAAGGTGCAACTCACCTCCTATAAAGGCACCCACAGGTAAGACTTACATTTCCATGGTATCACTGCACTGCATGCCCAAACACTTACCCCATACCACCTCATACATTTGCATGAACTAGATTGCTACTCGCTTGGGAAACACCCCAAACTTAAGGAGGATTATCCCAATAGGACACCCTCAAACCCTCTCCAAACTTGACTTGTTAAATTGCATAACATCTTTGAGCATTTGTCTGGGTAAAGGGGTGTTTTGATGCACATGTTTGGGTAATTTGCTTATTGGATTTGATTTACATGTTATGATCTCTGTGACTTATGAATCTCTAGAGGGCGTACTTTTTGTTGTTGTAAGACTTTTCTCGGTGGACAAGTACACATGGGGGAATGATTAGCTCGGACCTCCATGGGGATGAAATCCCATAGGTGGGTGTTGTGACCCCATCCAGGGGCAAGAAGACATCAGAGACTTGCACCAAGAATAAAGAAGGGTGTTGCCCTTGGAGACACTCTGACATACCTAGACCCAGGGGGATATTTCTCTTCCACCTAGACGTTGACCCTTAAGATCCCATGACGTCATCATGATGACCCTAGAGCTAGGGTTTTCATTTATGAGGGTAGTTGTGTACTGGTTGGAACATGTGGCATCATCTAGGGCCTTTGGAGGCCAAACATTCTGCATATGGGGCCCAACGTTCCACCCTAAGAGCTTACCATCACCCTAGAATGGCATGACGTCACCCTTGGAGATGATTTTAGGGGTTAATTACTTTTATTTATGTAAAAACTAGATTTTTCATGTAATTTGTCAAGGTCAACCTTTTTATGACCTAAAATTAATTAAAGGTCATTTATATTGTATAAATAGAAAGAAAGTACTCTCATTTTTCATGATAACTCATCACACAAGTATTGTGGTCTGAAATTTGCACCCTTTTGGGATTTATTGGATGAAATTGGGAAGCGCACTTGTCTTGGAGGCTAAAATTTGCAACTTGGATCATTTCTTGGTGAATTTTCTTGGCAATCTAGGGTTTTATTGCTTGATTATTCTTGGTGAAGTAAGTAAATCTGCAATTCTTCATTTTATTGTGAATGTTATGGTATATTTTCTTATTCATGTTAAAGATTATGAAATTGCTTGCTTGACAAACCCTAGGAGTAAAGGACTTAAGTTACTACTTCTTTTCTCTTCATTTGCTAGACTTTTACCAAGGTGATTTGACTTAGATAAACTTCTAAAGCCCTAAATGCTAGCTCTTTAGAAGTGATTGTCTAATCATTGTTTCCCCTTAATAATTTTTAATAGTCCAAGGAAGGAAGATTCGTTAGGGCCTAAGATCCCTTACTCTCTAGAAAATTTGTCCCTAGAATTTGGATTCTTGAGGCCTTGGGTTACCAACACCTCATCCATCCATCCCTTCTCCTTAGACAAATACATTCATTTTTTCATTGCTTCCAAGATAAAACCCTCATCTCTAGATTCCATTTACCCTAAAAGGAATTGGTCAACTTGATTTATTGAAGTGATTGACCAAACAAAAACTCAAACTTTCTTCCTCTAAAATTTTAATAACATTTGCTAACCCTAAACTAGACTAACTCCTTAGCTAACTTGATGTTGTTGCAAAAAATTGCTACAGCCATAATAATTCAAGCCAAATTTCCGCATTTACCTACATAACTCACACTTACACCATTCGGAAACCACTTGTGACAATTGCCAGTCAATCTACTAGATAAGTGTTGAGTTCACATGGGATTTTCTTGCACTTTTGACTACTAGAATTTGCTAATGTTGCAAAAGATTGCTACAGCCATCTAACTGCAGAAAATTCTCTGCAAAAGTGACTTATTATGCTAGCTATACATTGCCAAATTTGCTTGTGACAACTTATTATCATTCTACTAGGTAAAGGCTATTCTTTCTTGTCTTTTTCAAGCAATTTTAAGGCATAATTCTTGTGGTTGTTATAAAATATTAGTTGTTGTTATAAACTATTGCATTGCTGCAAATTCATATCAGCTAGTTCAAATTTTGAAGGTTCATGGTCTTATGAAGCAATAACATCATTTGGTACTTGAAAGTTGCTATACCTTTTTCTTTGTTGTCTTGTTCTGAGCATGTATGCCATATTTTCACCTTGCTTCATCTCTTAAAAGACCTAGAGAACCTTTTAACTTGAGTGACCAGTGAGGGGAGAATTTCTTGCATGTTTTCCTTAGTATTCTCAACCCTTTAGACCATTGGGGACGTCTCCCCTGGGGTAATTTGACATAATCCTAAATAGAAAGGGGTTTCCTATTAAGGTGATAGTGATAGGTCACCCCCTGTTACGCCAATGTTGTATCCACTTTCCTTATGCTTTGGGAAAGTACAGATTGTGAGATAACATTTTTGCGCTGTTGTCGGGGAACATTGAGTCAATTTTCCTCGAACGACACTTTTTTCGGTAAGCCTTTATCCAAAGCCTTTACTTCGCAAATCTTAGGCGACTCCACTGAGGGTGAATCCCAATTTTTCCTTTGATGATCCCTAGAAGGATTATCTGGTGACTCCGCTGATAACAAATCCAATCATGGCTTGTCAATGGGACCCGGGTAATTTTAAACCTTGGATATGAGTGAAATTTCGGGTTAACCTCAACGAATTCCCCCGAGGTATGAAAATTGGCTCCCTAGGTTCACTGGTAATGATGGGGTTAGGTCGAAGATCACATGGATAATTTTTGGGCTTTCTTTCAACTCCACCCTATCAGTGATGATGTTGAAGATTTGGAAATGAAGCTTTTCTCTGCCACTCTTAATGGAAATGATAGGAAATGGTATGATGATCTCCCTAATGCTAGCATCACATCTATGGACCAGTTAGAGAAAACATTTCTCGAAAAATAGGGTATTACATTAGAAGATACATGCATGCTTATAAAAAGACTCGAGTACTTGAAACAAACTAAGAATGAGAACGTCAAGAAATTCCATACCAGGTTTGAGAATTTTCTATGGAAAATTCCTAAAAGCCATCATCATGAAGACAAGTACCTCGCTTACATCTATACCAATGCACTCTTAGTGCATTTAGGGTTTTTCCTTAGTAAAAAGAGTCCAATAACAATCCAAGAAGCTTATCACATGGTTATACAAATCGAGGAAAATGTCTCCTTGTTCAAGAGAGAACGTCTCTTTACCCCAGAAATTAAAGTTGATGACCCCAAAGATACCCCATATGCTCTTAGCCTGAAGAGATTAGTTTCCCTTGAAATCTTTGTTGATAAAATCCAGGGAAAAAGGGAACAAGTCATCGACCAACAAGAGGTTGAGGAGAGGGATCCTAATGAAGGTTATCAATCCTATGAGGAAGAGAAAGAATTTGCCCATGCCTCTACCAAGGATAATGAGGACATGGTCCAAGAGAGAGAGCCTGAAGATATCAAACATGATGATGAATTATTAATGTGTTCCCCTCCCTTTGATGAATCCATCCAAAATATTATTCCTCCTGCACAAAAAGAAGAGGATGAGGTTAGTCACTTTCCTTTTCAGTTTTTTATGATACCATGTTCTATGATTCAGAAGGTGAAGAAGAAAGGGAATCCTGGGATGAACTAGACCCTCTGTATTATGAAGTTTAAGATGTAGGTGAAATTCATGAGGACGAGGCACTGATGATTGCTCTTCCATTTGATGAATTTGTCCAAGTCTTCGACTCTCCTGTATAGTTAGAAAATGAATACGATAAGTTGTTTCCCTTTCCAAGGTGCTTTGTTTTGTGAATTGGAAAGTGAAGAAGTGTTAGAGGAGCCCTTGGATGTTTTAATCCCTTCATGTTATGACAAAGGTAATGACATTGTTGATAATATTGATGAGTTCATAAATGTAAGGAAACATAAATGGGATGTGATTGGGTATGATGGGGATCCCATTTATGACATTGAAGGTCATTTCCAAATGTTTCCTTTACAACTATCATATGAGGTTACTACTAATTTTGACATTTGGCAACAAGGAGATGATGTATTTACAGATGTTTTCCAAGCACCCAAGGATGACCTAGTTCTTTGTTCTCCTGATGATTTCCAGTCATACCTTGAGGATTTTGATGAGTATTCATTTGAGGACTTGGATTTACTCCATGAAGAATATTATCAACCATCGTTGTGCTCAGATATTTGTAAGGGTGAGGAAATTTATTTCCTGAAGAATGGTACTTGTGAAAAGGTTTTTCGGCCTCCTATGATCACTTTACCCTGTTATGTCACTAAGGATGCAATTGGGAAACCTGTCCCTTGTCCCAGTTTTTTTCTAGGGTCGAGCCTTCTTTCAGAATTCAAGGGTAGGTAGAATACCTTAAGAAGAAGTTTGTTATTTCAATCTTTCATATTTCCCTTAGAAAATAGCCAATCATCCCCTAGGTTCTTACTAGTTCCTTTCCATACCTTGGGATGTGATGATGTCCAATGTAGTCAACCTTGAGACTCTTTGACTCTGTCTTTTGAGCCTTTGGTTTTTCACTATCCCTTTATGAGATGGATTGAGTGCTTTCCTAGAAGTGTGACTTGGAATAATTTTGTCGCTCCCTCTCGCCTCCATGAGATAGACTTTACAATTTCTGATGATATGATACATTCTCTAACTCATGTTATTTTTGTGCTTAACTTGTCAATGTTTTGGTTTATGATGAAGCATAGAGGCAAGTATTATGAGATATTGCTAGGATGGTTTCACTGGTTATCTAACTACACCTAGCATTCGACCAACAGGTAAGTAGAGGTAGGTAGGCATTTGCATCCATTGTATATACCATATCCATATCATGCTATCATAGTTGTAGTTTCATTTTCATATTGTATTTATCCATTATGTATATATGCATGCTTATGATTATATATTAGATTAGATTTTCTTTCACTCTTTATTTTATTATATCATATATGAACGAGGGGTGATATCACCACCTGGAGGATTACTGATGCATTTTGTTGAGATTTAACAAGCACAGGTCATACCAGAGATGTTGAGGTTCTCATGCGCTCTACGGTGAGCACATATCCCCAAGTTGGAGCCAGATGTTATCCCCTATCCTAGGGATAACTACACATATCATGTCTCGAGGTCCACAAGTCCTAGACATGGAGTGTCGAGAGCCAAATGACTTGAGCATGACCCCTACAAAGGCCTCTATAGGTAAGACTTACATTTCGCTGTTATCATTGCACCCCATGCCCAAACACTTACACCATACCACCTCATACATTTAAATGACTTGGATTGGTTCTCACCTGGGAAACATCCCAAACTTAAGGAGGATTAGCCCAATAGGACACCCTCAAACCCTCTCCAAACTTGACTTGTTAAATTGCATAACATCTTTGATCATTTGTCTAGGTAAAGGGGTGTTTTGATGCACATGTTTGGGTAATTTGATTATTGGATGTGATTTACATGTTATGATCCATGTGACTTATGAACCCCTGAAAGGCGTACTTGTTTTTGTTGCAGAACTTTTCCCGGTGAACAGGTACACGTGGGAGAATGATTAGCTCAGACCTCCCTGGGGATGAAATCCCACAGGTGGATGTTGTGACCCCATCCAGGGGCAGGGAGACATCAGAGACTTGCACCAGGAAGAAAGAAGGGTGTTTCTCTTGGAGACACTCTGGAAGACCTAGACCCAAGGGGATCTTGTTATTCTACTTGGACGTTGACCCTTGAGAGGCCATGACGTCATCATGATGACCCTGGAGCTAGGGTTTGTATTTATGAGTGCACTTGTGTGATGGTTGGCACGTGTGGCATCATCTAGGGCCTTTGGAGGCCAAACGTTCTACATATGGGCCCTAACGTTCCACCCTAGGAGCTCAACATCACCCTAGAAGGGCATGACATCACCCTTGGAGATGATTTCCTGGGTTAATTACTTTTATTTATGTAAAAACTGGATTTTTCATGTAATTTGGCCAGGTCGACCTTTTTATGACCTTAAATTAATTAAAGGTCATTGATATTGTATAAATAGAGTGAAAGTACTCTCATTTTTCATGATAACTCATCACACAAGTAGTGTGGTCTCAAATTTACACCCTTTTGGGAGTTATTGGATGCAATTAGGAGGCACACTTGTCTTGGAGGTTAAAATTTACAACTTGGGTCATTTCTTGGTGAATTTACATGGAAATCTAGTGTTTTATTGCTTGATTATTCTTGGTGAAATAAGTAAATCTGTAATTCCTCATTTTATTGTGAATTTTATGGTACATTTTCTTATTCATGTTAAATATTATGAAATTGCTTGCTTGACAAACCCTAGGAGTAAAGGACTTAAGTTACTACTTCTTTGCTCTTCATTTGCTAGACTTTTACCAATGTGATTTGACTTAGATAAACTTCTAAATCCCTAAATGTTATCTCTTTAGAATTCATTGTCTAGTCATTGTTTCCCTTTACTACTTTTTAATAGTCCAAGGAAGGAAGATTCGCTAGGGCCTAAGATTCCTTACTCTAGCAAATTTGTCCCTAGGATTTGGATTCTTGAGGCCTTGGTTTACAAGCACCTCATCCATTCATCCCTTCCCCTTAGACAAATAAAATAATTTTTCCATTGCTTCCAAGAGAAAACTGTCACCTCTAGACTCCATTTACCCTAAAAGGCACTAGTCCACTTGCTTTAGTGAAGTGATTGATCAAACAAACACTCAAAATTTCTTCGTCAAAACTTTTACTAACATTTGCTAACCCTAAACTAGACTAACTCCTTAGCTAACTTGATGTTGTTGCAAAACATTGCTACAACCATACTAATTCAAGCCAAATTGTTGCATTTACCTACATAACTCACACTTACACCATCCGGAAATCACTTGTGACAATTGCCAGTCAATATACTAGATAAGTGTTGAGTTCATATGTTGTTTTCTTGCACTTTTGACTACTAGAAATTGTTGTTGTTGCAAAAGATTGCTACAGCCATCTAACTGCAGCAAATTTTATGCAAAAGTGGCTTATTATGCTAGCTAGACATTGCCAAATTTGTTTGTGACAACTTATTATCATTCTTCTAGGTAAAGGTTATTCTTTCTTGTCTTTTTCAAGCAATTTTAAAGCATAATTCTTGTGGTTGTTATAAAATATTAGTTGTTGTTATAAATTGTTGCATTGCTGCAAATTCATATCAACTAGTTCAAATTTTGAAGGTGCATGGTCTTATGAAGCACTAACATCATTTGGTACTTGGAAGTTGCTATACATTTTTCTTTGTTGTCTTGTTCTGGGCAGGTACACCATATCTTCACCTTGCTTCATCTCTTAAAAGACCTACAGAACCTTTTAACTTGAGTGACCAGTGAGAGGGGGGGATTTCTTGCATCTTTGCCTTAGTATTCTCAACCCTTTAGGCCACTAGGGACATCTCCCCTGGGGTACTTTCACATACTCCTAAACAGAAAGGGGTTTCCTATTAAGGTGACAGTGATAGGTCACCCCATGTTACGCCAATCTTGTATCCACTTGCCTTAGGATTTGGGAAATTATAGATTGTGCGATAACATGCCCTAATGGATTTTTTAATGTTGTCCTCCTCATCTCCTCTACTGGCACAATTTTCACCAATGACTCTATATTGTTTAGCCACTAGTTGTTTGCCTTCTCCCTATATTCTCCAAGGCATGGAAATTTCTTTATAGTGCTTCTCCTAAACCCTAGGCTATAATTTCCATGGTGGTAGCCATGGAAGCAATGTCCAATGCTACATTCATCATCTCTACTACAACATTCCCCACTACTTCATCTTCTTCCACTACTTTGTCAATTCTCATGCTTGCATGGACTACGTCCTCTTCAGCGAGTGCTTCTACCTTGATGGGATTTTCCTCCTCACGTGCAACATTGCACATGCTTCTATACCTACATAAAAACATCATAAGATAATTTAAGGGAATATGTGTTGTTGAGAGGGGACATTCCACATCGTGTGCATGTGCCCCTAAGACCTCTCACAATGCTTTGGATTACCCAGTCCATTGATCTATTACCAACACTCCAATAAATTTCTTGCAATCTATAGTAAATTTCTCTTGTAATATCGTTCTTTTTCCTTCAATGAATTTCATGATCCATTCATAAGCATGAGTTGAAAGTAGTGTTGTTCATAAGAACCAAATTAATCACAAGATATTGGAAAAATCATTTTGATACCAATTGAAATGAATTATATGTCTCTTTCATTTATACATTATTTCAATTTTATGGTGTTTTCATTTATCCATTCATAATAGCAAGGAAAAAACTATGTAATTCAAAGGGTAAATAAAAATTATTTTTGAGAAAAATGTATAAATGAATAATACATTCTTGTAGCATTTTATTTATACAATTTTAAAATGTTTTTAAATAAACTTATAACAACCAAAATTTACGCATTGTACTAACTGAGTAAATCGTTATGATTAATGAACCATCACTTAGCTTTAATTTATCATTAATAAACTATAATATTTATTATATCTAGTTAGAAAAGTTATGAAAATAAAATTATTAAAATACTTAAGTTGATCCTTCTTAATCTAAATATAAAGATCTCTCCTAAATCTTTAATGAATTAATATAAGATTTTTTAAGTATTTGTAATTTTCATATAAACTTTATTTATTTTTAAAAAATTATTAACCTCCCCCTTAAATATTATTTGATACAGTGAAGAAGAGTGAATTTAAAAACCAAACCTTTTAAAAAGAATCTGCCTATGACAAAAGTAGAGTGAAAAGGCATGTATAAAATTTGTATGTATACCATTTTTGTTAAATTAACTGCATAAAAAAATGACTCTTTGTTTTTTTTCTTTTGTTTGAAGCACCCCCTCATCTTGAAAATTATCATATTTCAAAAATACCTCTTCCATGTGACACCAAGGAGGTTTTCTACCTTTCCCTTATTTCCAAAAATTGTTGTGATTACAACTTCAACACTCTTCTGACAATAAGTGTATGTGGAAAATGCTTGACAACTCATACAATACTTATCATATTGAAATACATAGGGATTGTTGAACATCATTCCCTATGAAACGTAGAAATGCCAACTAAAGAATTGCAATGCCACTTAAACAATCGTGTGCATGCCATTTTCATGCAAGATCAACAAGCAATTCACAATCAATTAATCAAAGGCATCTCATGTCCAATGTATTCAATGTACTAACCATAATGGGAAAGTATCAAAGAATATTGTTGCGGAGAGACTATCAAAACAACAAAGAGTTGTATAGGCATGGTGATTCATAGAGGGGCTACATTGATTAAGGAAATAATGAAATGTACAGTGTGGGCAACATGGGCATAACATGTTCTCTTTGGCATAATCAAGGCCTCTGCAAACAACTCAACTAATAGCATTTTTCCTTTTGATTGTTCAACACCTTTTAAAGTTGGGGGAGCAATAACAACACTAATATTACAAGGGAGATATGAGAAGTGGAAATATTAATGGTCAATAATGCTATGCAAAGAATATTTGTGAAACATCCACTATAGCACATTTTGTTATAGATCCACACTTCAAATTCACACAGTTTACTTTAATAAAAATAAAAAGAAGTAATATAAAAAAGATAATGGTGGGCAAACACAATCAAACATGTTTTTTTACGAGAACAAACATCAAATTATGTTTCAATGATCAAGAGTACACTCATGACTACTTAAAAAAAAATCACAAGTTTTACACGATGAAATGTTGAACTTCTTACTCATCACTATCTTAATAACATCACTATCTTAACAAATAACAGTCAACACATGACAATATAATGATTTCATGATACAACTCTTAACTTCACAACATGACCACTTTTTATATATGGCATTTCAAACAAAACACTTTTTTTAACTAGTCCTTAGTTCTAAGACCTAATAAGACATGAATTCCTCAATAAACAATTAGTGAAATTGAGTCATGGCACACATGGAAAAGTTGTTTAAATAGATGGTTTATTCCCATCTAAACCAATAGATAGAGTCTGGATATATTAATTTTACTCTTCCTACTACTTTTTGTTGTTTTCCCTTCCTTATTATATAAGTTCTTGAAATCAATTCAATTTAATTTAAACTTTATGAGTTGGAGAAGGAAAACAACTTGTGATTAAAAAGAGATTATGAATCCAATATATAGATGTGGAATAACAATGTTTCATAAACTAATGCAAGCTTTAATTTAACAAACCAACATTATAGGTTGATATTGTTGATGATTACAGCTTCATGAGACATCTTCCAGGACACAGATTGAGTGAGTCGACTTGTGAGAGAGCCCATGTGTTGGGTGTGCCCATGAGATGGGTGTGTCATTCCTCTCTGGACTGAGATGAGACGATGTGTGCCCTTGTGTGGGGTGAGGATGCCCATGAGATGGGTGTGTCGTTCCTCTCTGGATTGAGATGAAACGATGTGTACCCCTGTGTGGGGTGAAGGTGCCCATGTGATGGGTGTGTGCCAAACTCTAGACTGAGTTGTTATGACGTGTGGTCTCCTGCCTTGTGGACTCAGTTGATTCAGGCTTGAGATGGTACTCCAGATGATTCTCATGTGGACTTAGTGAGATAGAGATCTGTTGAGAAGGATGCCCCTGTGGCTGAGCATAGGTGGACGTACCCCTAGTGGTTGAGCACTAGTGGATGTGTGAGATCCCTTGATATATTGTCTGAGAGAAATATTTACTTGTAACCCTAATTGTGATGTAAAGGGTACAGGTCGGCTCCACCATATGTGAAAGATAATTAATTTTTATTGTAATAATTAATTATTTTATGAGTTATTAAGGTCGACCCCGTTGTGCCAATAGACACTATTTTTGTTATGTCCAGTCTAGTATAAATAAAGGTGATTTCCCCATTGAGGAAACACACAAGTCACTTGTTATTTGGAAATTTCAGCAAGTACATCTTCTAGAGCTGAAGTGCGCACTTCTCTTGGCCGCAAGTTTCAAGGTAGTAGAGCACCCTCTTGTGTGCATTAGGGTTTCATAGTTCGAGGATATTCTCTTGAGAATATAGCAAAGGATTGTTGGGTTTTTCTCCCTTGTTGAGAAGGGTTTTCCCAAGATATTTCGTGTGTTCTTGTGCATGGTATTTATTCTTGTGATCTTGGTTATTGCAGCAATTGTGAATGGTGTAGCTGCATTTGTTGATGGTTCAAGTACATGAATAAAATGAAATAAGCTGCATGCTTGAGCCAAGCATAGTGAAAATTCAACATGGTTTCAGAGCATAGGTCTTGAAGAACCCATTGCACAAGCATTAAATCCAGTCGTCCTCTCTTCTGCAGAACCCTGCGGCCTCCTAGGGTTTCCATAAATCCGTACGGCCCTCTCCTTCTTGGGTGTTCCTATTAGAATATAGAAGATGGTGTGCTCGTTTTACCATTGACGATACCCTCGTCACCCAACCATAGGCCAAAGCCTCCCTCCGAGCACCTTAAGCTTGACCAAGAATTCCTCCAGAAGCAAACCCTAGGCTAGATAGCCAAACAAAGGACAGTGCATCTCTCCCCAAGGATAGCACAACACAAAAGACTGATCAGATAGTCCCAAACCCTAGCCAAGAGATATTCAAGCCAATATTGAGAACTAGCTGCTGCTGCAGCTGCACCTACAACCCTCCTCCAAACCTGCGCAGCAGACTGCAACTGCAGTGCGCACCAACTGGGAAAACTGCAATTCTGAGATGCTGCAAATGAGAACTGGCACCCTGTATTTATAGTAATCCTGCCAGTTTTGTTAGGGCCGAGTTCTCCTTCTGGGTATGTGTCTGTTTAGTGTATTATTATTATTTATGGCCGACTTCTTCTCTTGGAGCCTAATAGCCTAATATAAATTATCTTCTTGAGCCGACAAGGCTTCTAGGGTTATTAGCCAATTCATTAGGGTTTCTCTTGCTTCCCGGAGTCTTCTATTCTCGTCAGGTTCACACGTTGGGGTAAATACCTCCCGCAGCTACCATAATATTAACACTCCCTCCTAGCTAGAGAGGTATTTACAAGTAATGGACTTGAGCACAAAACATACCATTTACCCGGTAGCATCAATATAGTCATCTAGACTATTTCATGACTAGATCATGAGCATCACCATCACCATCAGCTGCATCATCTCTCAAAACCATAGTTCATCTGAGTAGTTTAAATATGATGCTGGATAAGTCACTCTTACCATAGAGTGATACAAGAGGAGTAAAAGCTCTGAACTGTTTTTCGTCTGGAAAATATTTGTTCATCATTCATCTGAATGATCATTATCTCTAATAAACGGCTGATAGTCTTCAAGGCAATTAGAAAAAGGATAGAACACACCTGTGTCTATTCATAGTAGTACATAACTACAATCCAGTGGTTCACTACCACATCAAGTAATGCATAAGTACTT
>JASDQU010736832.1:415307-434814 GCA_032191745.1 Picea mariana | reverse complement strand
AATGTCTCCTTGGTATATATAGGAGACTAGGAGGTATAATTACAACTAATGGCCTAAAGCCGACATAAATAAAATAACATTACTAATTTAATATGCCCCAATTAAGGGTTAATGAGCCAACATTACTAATTAATATGCCCCAATTAAGGGTTAATGAGCCAATATTAGGGCTTAATAGCTTCTGCTAGTAACCCTAGCTACAGTGCTTTTAGAAACTACTCCTGCTAGTAACCCTAGCGGCAGTTCCTCAACAAGCTCAATATCTAGCGGTTATGTTTCCTTCCAGCGTGTTAGGCTAACTGAAGGGGTGTGGGCCCATAACCTGTTAGAATATAAAAGATGGTGTGCTCATTTTACCATTGACAATACCCTCATCACCCAACCATAGGTCGAAGCCTCCCTCCGAGCACCTTAACCTTGACTGAGAATTCCTCCGGAAGCAAACCCTAGGCTAGATAGCCAAACAAAGGACAATGCATCTCTCCCCAAGGATAGCACAACACAAAAGACTGATCAGATAGTCCCAAACCCTAGCCAAGAAATATTCAATCCAATACTGAGAACTAGCTGTTGCTGCAGCTGCACCTGCAACCCTCCTCCAAACCTACGCACCAGACTGCAACTGCAGTGCGCACTAACTGGGAAAACTGCAATTCTGAGATGCTGCAAATGAGAACTAGTGCCATGTATTTATAGTAATCCTGTCAGTTTTGCTGGGGCCGACTTCTCCTTCTGGGTATGTGTCTGTTCAGTATATTATTATTATTTCTGGTCGACTTCTTCTCTTGGAGGCTAATAGCCTAACATAAATTATCTTCTTGAGCCGACAAGGCTTCTAGGGTTATTAGCCAATTCATTAGGGTTTCTCTTGCTTCTCGGAGTCTTCTATTCTCGTCAGGTTCACACGTGGGGGTAAATACCTCCCGCAGCTACCATAATATTAACAGTTCCAACACTTAAAACTGAAACATTGGGGCTAAAAATTACATAGGGGTGTACGGCCTCCCTCAGCGCACCCCCAGCAATTCTCAGATTCGAATTTCAAGAATTTTGGATTTTTGGCCCTACGATTTCTAGGGTTTCGCAATTTTCTGCAGAAAAATCAGATTTAGGGTTTCTGCAGCTCATTGAAGGAGCTCTTCAGCTCAGCAGTGTTCTTCTGACATTCAAGGCTTATTGTTGGCAGTCATAAGCCCAACAAAACCTAAGTTTGCTAGCCTAGCCTAGCCATTAGGTTTTTCTAGCCCAGTTGACAAGGGTTTGTGAAGAATCTGAAAATATGAAGAACAGAGCCTTGGTGGAAGATAGGCTTGATGGATCAAGCAACTTCAGTTCTTGAAATTCAAGACTTCATGTCACCCTTGAAGAGGAATACTTATTGTGGGTGATACAAAAAGGTTTACTAGAGACAACTATCGATGAAGAGAAGGAAGAAAGGAAGGAAGATGGCGTAAACGCGAGGAAGATAATCATCTACTCAGTAAGAGATCATCTCTTGCCTTGTATTTCCAACATGAAGACAACTTATGAAATGTATGAAGCATTGAAGAATATGTTTGAGAGTAACAACAACCTCAGAGCTCTTACATTGAAGGGTCAGCTTCAAAATATTAAGTATAAACACATTGCGAGAAATTGTCCTACCCAGAAGAAAAAAAGACCATATCCTTCCACTGTTTACATGGATCCAGACCCACCTTAGAAAGTTGAAGACGTGAGAGATGAGGATTACTTCCTGTAAAAACAAATACGAGATTGAGCATGAATGTAGACTAGGGTAAGTTTTTGTACTACTTTCCTTATTTGATTAACCTGTAGTTGCTTGCATTTTAATGATGAAAGGTATTATCCCTTATATGGGAGCCCTCATGACTTGGACCATTATCCCTGGTACGGCAGTCCAATTTTTCTTGGTTGATTATTATCCTAGTACAGCAGGCCATTTTGGTTGTTATCCATATGGGAGGCCATCTTGGTTATTATCCAAGTATTGTAGAGTCAGTAGAGGACCTGAGAAGACATGAGATGTCTCCACGTTAGCAACATAGGAAAAGGAAGATGTTCATCCTTCCAACTTCAGAGGGATTCAAGCTATTTGAGAAGAAGGAAGAGACAATACCTTCTCCCCTTCAGTAGTTCAAAGGGAGATATCCAGTTGATCCAGTTGCTCCAAGATGATGTTCCCAAAGACATTGTAGTAGGCCATAAAAGGCCTGCCTAGGCTCGACAAACTCTGTAGGAGGCAAAGGGACATGCAACTCCTCGAGACACATCCCAAGAGAGCAAGAGACCAAAGAGATTTTCGAGCTACTTTTCAGCCATGAGCCACATCATTGATACTGAGCCTTCTTGTCATGGAGAAGCGACAGGTCAACGGGTATGGCAAGATGCTATGGCAGAAAAGTATCAATCCATCTTGAAGAATATGTGGGATATTGTTCTGAGACCAGAAGGGAAGTTTGTAGTAACTTCCAAGTGGATCTATAAGATCAAACATGCAACTAATGGAAGTGTCGAGAAATACAAAGCGCAATTTATAGCCAGAGGATTCTCACAGGTGGAGGGAATTGACTATGAGGAGACATTTGCTCCAGTAGCTCGATACATTTCCAACCATACTATCATTGCACTAGTTGCATCGATGGGTTGGAAACTACATCAGATAGATGTAAAGACAACATTTCTCAATGGTGAGATTGAAAAAAAGGTTTACATCGAGAAACCAGAAGGATTTGTCATACACGACGAGAAAACTCATGTGTGCAGGTTGAAGAAAGCCATGTCTGGTCTAAAGCAAGCACCTCGTGGTTGGTACGAAAAGATGGATGGATTCTTGATGAGTTTGGGCTTCAGCAAGAGTGTTGTTGATCCAAACCTATATTATCGTATTCTTGGTAGCGAGTGCCTAATCTTGGTCTTGTATGTGGATGATTTATTCTTTACCGGTTCAAAACAACTTATTGTTGAATGCAAGCAAGCATTGATTTATGAATTCGAGATGAAGGATTTGGGTATGATGCACTACTTCTTGGGACTAGAAGTATGGTAGAGGACTGATGAGGTTTTCATGAGTCAAGGAAAATACACAGTGGAGATATTGAAGAAGTTCGGTATGACGGACTGCAAATCCATGCCTACAACAATGGTGATGGATTTGAAGAAGATGAATGATGCTTCTACTAATTCAGGCAAAATTGATCCGCATTTATACCGACAACTGATTGGATCATTGATGTATCTAGTTAACACCAGACCTGACATGTGCTATGCAGTGAATGTACTTAGTCAGTTCATGAATCAGTCGACACAGACTCACTAGATAGCAAAGAAGCATGTATTGAGATATCTACGAGGCACAGTTGGATATGGCTTGAGATATGCCTCCAGTATAAGCTTGAGTTTACAGGGATATGTCGATGCAGATTGGACAGGGAGCACAGTGGATCGGAAGAGCACATCTGGTTGTTGTTATACCTTGGGGTCTGCCATGGTTTCCTAGTGCAGCAGGAAATAGAGCTCTGTGGCCTTGAGTACTGCATAAGAAGAGTATATAGCATTGAGTGTGGCAGTCCACAAAGCAATGTGGCTTCGCAAGCTCCTAACATATTTCTTTGATCATGAGATGGATCCTACCATTATTCTTTGTGATAACCACAATTGTGAAGCTTTCTGAGAACCTTGTGTTTCACAATAGATCGAAACACATTGAGATAAAATATCATTATATCAGAGACATGGTGCAGAGGAAAGCAGTACACGTGCAGTAACTTCCTACACATGAACATATTGCATATATCTTCACCAAATCGCTTAACAAGACGAAGTTCGAGTACTTTTGTGAGAGACTTGGCCTGATGGAGAATGTCTCCCTAGCTGAGAGGGAGTGATGATGATTACAGATTCGCGAGACATCCTCAAGGACACAGACTGAGTGGATCGACCTATGAGAGAGCCCATGTGTTGGGTGTGTCCATGAGATGGGTGTGTCGTTCCTCTCTGGACTGAGATGAGACGATGTGTGCCCCTGTGTGGGGTGAGGATGCCCATGAGATGGGTGTGTCATTCCTCTCTGGATTGAGATGAAACGATGTGTACCCCTGTGTGGGGTGAAGGTGCCCATGTGATGGGTGTGCGTCAAACTCTGGACTGAGTTGTTATGACATGTGGTCTCCTGCCTTGTGGACTCAATTGAATCAAGCTTGAGATGGTACTCCAGATGATTCTCTCGTGGAATCAGTGAGATAGAGCTCTGTTGAGTGGGACGTCCCTATCGCTAAGCATAAGTGGACATACCCCTAGTGGTTGAGCACTAGTGTATGTGTGAGATCCCTTGCTATATTGTCTGAGTAGGATTTACTTGTAACCCTAATTGTGATGTAAAGGGTACAGGTCGACTCCACCATATGTAAAAGATAATTGATGTTTATTGTAATAATTAATTATTTTCTAAGTTTGAGGTCGGCCTTGTTGTGCCAATAGACACCATTTTTGCTCTGTCCAGTCTAGTATAAATAAAGGTGATTTCCCCATTGAGGAAACACACAAGTCACTCGTCATTTGGAAATTTCAGCAAGTACATCTTCTAGGGCTGAAGTGCGTAGCTCTCTTGGGTGCAAGTTTCAAGGTAGTAGAGCACCCTCTTGTGTGCATTAGAGTTTCATGGTTGGAGGATCTTCTCTCGAGAATATAGCAAAGGATTATTGGGTTTTTCTCCCTTGTTGAGAAGGGTTTTCCCAAGATATTTCTTGTGTTCTTGTGCATTATATTTCTTCTTGTGATCTTGGTTATTGCAATAATTGTGAATGGTGTAGCTGCATTTGTTTATGGTTCAAGTACATGACTAAAATGAACTAAACCTCATTCTTGAGCCAAGCATAGTGAAAATTCAACAGAGATGTCTCTCCTTGCTTTTCACAAATTTAGTTAAAAATTTTGAATACAATACCAAGTAATAGCTTTATATGTTATCTAAATAGATAAATCTTTTGTTATTTAACATAATTTCTTCACTTGATTGTTTTATGTTGAGGCCCAATAAAGTAGAGTATTATGATGTGTTTCATTTGTATATTTTTTAGTTGTTAAAAGAGTGGGTTTGTGTGTTATTTGTGCTTTTGCTTTGACAATCCATGAAAAATGCAATCTTTGACATCTTTTTATTTTTCCTTTCCTTTTTTATCTTTTGTGCAGCATCAAAATAGTTGTCCTTTTTTTCAAACATATCCACAGATATTATATCCATCCATTATATGGACTTAGTTTTTTCCAAGGGGCCTCCGCAGTTAATTTTTCCTCCTTAGGTTTTTGCTGGTCTTTCCCATATCACCGACTTCTTTTGCTCGTCTTTCCTATGTCTCTCTCTTTCTTTTGCGGATCGCTTACCTTATATATAATCATCAGCTTTGTATCATCATTTAAGGATGCGAAGTATAATTCCCAGAGCTTCATTTTATTTAGACAGCAAGAACTTTTCTTAGTCCGCTTCTTTTTATTTTGATCCCCCACTCTAAGAAAAAGAGCAAGAGGAAAGGGCATGACCAAGATCATGGGAAATTATACAACGAAAATCTAAATTATATTCATTGAGAATTTGGTTCCAACCAAAAATTGTCCATGTTTGAAATCATTTCTTCTGAAAATCCTTTACTCATCTATCTGCACGTAAACTTCAGCATAGAAGAGTGCTGCGTTGCCTGGAAGAGAACCATTGCATTGGAAATGTTCTAAATGATTGTTAGGACTCTAAAGAACATCGTCTTCACAGAGAAAAACTGGGAAAATTTCTGTTACTGGATTAAGATTAGTACTAAGAAATCTTATTCTTTAAAATGTAGGCCATGTTCAATAAAATATGGCTTTTATTGTGACCTTAAATTATATTTGGTGGTTAGTATATACATTATATTTTCATCCTACATTTTTTGCAATTCTTTGGTAATGCAAACAACTTCAAATTTCTATACATTTTATCTTCAATTATAATTATAAACTGCTTGAAATGAACTTTTGTAATTGTGACAAAATGGTTAGAAGGCACTCTTCAGATCACACATACAATTGTTTCACAATATACTTGTACGGGCTGCAATGTAACACCTTTTGTACTCTATGTTATGTTGATTCTCAACAAAATACATTACAGTCAAATAAGTCTGCATCTGATGATAAATCGAAACCCCATGGATCATCTACAAGAGGCATAATCAGTTGGAATGTACTGCCAACTTTTAATTGCATACCATATGTAAGGTACGGATCAGCCCATATTTTGAACTGTAAAAGACTTGCGGGTGAGTAATACGTCTGGCCTACATGACTGAAGAGATGTACATAGCTACACCACTCCACTAATGATACAAAAACCATTCAAGTTTACAATTGCTTTAAATATCAATATCCATTTTTATCTCGTATGTCCAGAATTCAACATTCCCAATTCCATATAGATATGTCACTCCTCTACAAACAGCAACATTCAGTTGCATTTGCCCACAAAACATATGCTAGCAAGGACATCTATACAGAAGGGCAAGGGGCAGCAATGATGCGACAATCCTAACATCATTCAAGTTACCTTTGTCATCCAGCGTCCCCTTTCCTCAATTATCATCCATAAGATCGGCATTGTTTAAATATAAAAGTCCATTGGTCTTTGCCATTACCATTTTTAAGTGGAAGACAAGTCACTTAGACTAAATAGGCACACAGAATTTGGTTAAAAACCAGACTCAAGAAGACTTTAAATCGTGACTTTTCATACAAGGATGCAGTCATAGAATCACATGAATGGTCAATCAATATGTTCGGCAATTTCTCCAATGTTCGGTAAGCAGTAAGTCCCATATCTAGGATTTTGAATATTTGCCCATGAATCCTTTGACAAATAATACCGTTACAAGTGTGATGGATAGTTCTGGATATCATCATTTAAACAATACATATTCACAATCTGAAGGCTTGCAAAAGTATCCACATTTGAATACCCTTCAAACTTGTGCATTTAATGACATGACAAATAAAATGAAAGGCCTATCCAAATAGCAAGCCCTGTTAAAACTTTCAATATCACAACAATGAATTCTCTTATACCATACTCACCTTGTGATATAGCAATTCAAGGTGAAGGATGGCTGGCAGACTACACTTGCACATGATTCTTCAATATAGTGCTAAATACACTTTAAAGGCAATGGCAATCAATTGCTTGCCCTTTATGAGAGAATGCACAACAAGTCATGTTTTTCTGAATCCTGAATGATACAGAGAAACAAGTCCAAGGTACAGCGACCTTTAATATCATAAAATGAATTTACACAAATTGGTGGTCCACTATCGAAGTAGAGGACACTTACCTTCAATCATTAGTAAGCCTAAGAATCCTTTCTATGATGAATCCAGTTAAATTTGAGTGATTTTACAAGAGCCAGTGGCTACTGTCACATTAAAATTTGGCTCCTACCTAGTGTACATGAGTCAAAATTGTGTTGGATGCCCCATGTTATTTTGGAAGCAATCTGAAAACCAATTTGGACTATGTTACAAGGACTGCTTCTTTCCCTTACCCCGTCCACCATTGCTAATTCTCCTGTGTTTCTGTCCTCGACCAGGCCAATATTGATCATCGTCATAGTCATCATCATCCTCATTTTCACTCTCACTGGAAACAGCCTTATTAACTCTACGTGCAGGAGAAACAAGTTTTGCTCTGAGAGTTCTTGTAGGTACATGACCATTCATCTGAGTATCTTTAATACCATCTACTTGTGCAGCTGTAGGACGGGCTCGCTTTTTGGATATATTAGCTGTATAAGCAGAGTAGTCCAGAGAATCGTCCTTAAGAGACCTTTTAAAATCCTGATAATACAAAATTAGGTAGAAAAATCCAAAATTAGTTCATTTATGAAGACTCATTTGTTCCAGACCTAGAAGAAAATCAGGCAAGCAACCAATGCAGTAGATGCACATAAATGCAAAGAAATATTTTTCAATCACGAAATACTGTTATTTTCTGCCTTAACCGTGAAACCAAAGTTGTCTAGACAAGTTTAAAACCTTTCATTATAGATGAAAAGATTTACTAATTGGTGGATTGTACAAGAATTATTTTTATTAATAAATATTCTTCAGTCACAAAAGCCTTATCTCCCCCCACCCCACCCCCGAAAATTAAAAAGAATCAGCAGACAGTAAATTCTGGTTACTAGACATCTGACTGGAAAATAAAGTTACAACTGTACATCTTCATCAGGTTGCAACTTATAAGTACAGTAAGAATATAATTACTAAATTGCATTCTGGTTTTGTTGGACCTTACTTGGAAAGTGATTCTTACCTCTATCTATGGGCTAAAAACATCGAGGATAATTAAAAATAATATTAAAAATAGCTCTTTTAGGCTCTAATGACTTTAAAAACGGATGAAGGATAATAAGAAAGCATTTTTGTGACAAAACAAATAGGTCATCTTTTAAAAGCCTTCAGCCATTAGCAAAACAGCAAACAAATTATTTTGTGTACAACATCCCACGCTGAGTTAGAGGTAGAGCTAAGCTTTATACCTATTCAGAATTATCCAAATGGAAAACTGAACCAGGTGATTCAATCATTTTAACTTCACCAAATGTGGATAACAAACTCGATGTTGAAATAATTAGTAACGATGATCCTTTCAAAATGACATAAAAAAGTTGACAGCTTCATGCCTCCTTGTAACTTCAATTTTCACCACCAAGAAGCTAACGCGAATGATTTATTAATGTTGTGTGTTAGTACTTTATTTCCAAGACCGACATTTATTTGCCTTATATCTCATTCATGTAGCCTTCAAAAAAAACAACACAATAATATTTCCCATATTTGTGGTCTTTTCATTGATTTTGATCCACATTTTTTTCATGTATGCCTTGTTGAATTTCACAAGAGAGTGTTATCGCACAGTTTGTAGCTAGGAAAAAGGCTATAACATTGAAGGCCAAACTGGCGTAACAGGAACTTATCGCACCCAATGTCACCACGATGGGGAGGTTCTTTCTCTTTAGGGAGGTTAGGCCCAAGGGAGACGTCCCCGGTGACCTGTGGTTTTGAAGAGGCAGAAGGATAATGAGATAAGGACAAACTTTCCCCCCTCACAAGTCACCACCCAAACAGAAAGTCTCGGCTAAACAGCCAATAATAAAGTAAATCCCCAATGAAGAACACCTACCTGGAACAAGACAACAGCAAACAGATATATGCAAGCTATATTTCAATGGGTTAGTACTTCATAAGACTATTTGATAAATATATATAAGCAATTAGCAATAAATGTTGACGAAGTCAATGTTTATCAATAGCAAATGAAAAGATATAACACTTCACCAATAAATATTGGAACGATGTGGCATTCAATGTAACCAATCAACACTTCATTTAATAAATGCTTTAAACCACCATTCAATTGCTCATAAAGTAAAACGTTGCTGCATTAAAGATGAAATATCCAATGATGACGTCAGCAACTTAGGGTTAGTAGGTTAGGGTTTGAAATTCAAAGAATTTAGAGAGTTGTTTGATCAGCTTCACTTCAACATTAGAGGACTTTCAGATTAGTGCCTTAGGGTTTAATGGAGTTCTTCAGTGCCTTTCAGGGTGAAGGACGCAAAGGTTGAAGGAGGCAAGATTTCAAAGGACTAGAGGAAAAAGTTTTGGGGTGTTGCTAAAGCAGGGCCTCAAAATCAAAACCCTAGGGGAGAGAGGCTCACTCCGGTGTTGCTAAAGCAAGGCCTTGTGCTCTCTCCTCCTTCCCGACAGCCGGCTAGCTCAATAATAAAAAATAACCAAAACAAGAGGGTTTGATGAGGTGAGGTGTTGCTAAAGCAAGGCCTTTCAGCAAACCCTAGAAAGAGTACGGCCCTAGTGTAGTAGAGCTAGGCCAGGGACGTCTCGCTCTTCTTGGCTTTCAATTGGTACGGCTAGCAAAAGGAAGAAGAAATAGGAGTGTAGCTACAACTAGGCTCTTTCTTCCTTCTTCAATGGTTGAAAGTTTCTCTATCAAGGGGCATGAAACAAGGACCTACTTGTGTGCTTGTCACCTAGGGTTTTTGATTCAGCAAAATTCATTAACACATGCAAGAAATTAAACTACAACCATTCATTCAAGAAGTTTTGCAGAAAAATACTTGCAATTCATCAAGAAATAACCATGCAAACCCTAGTTGTAACACCTTCCTTCAAGAGAAACACCATAAATGCCAGAAGTTTTGTAGAAAAATACTTACAATTCATCAAGAAATAACCATGCAAACCCTGGTTGTAACACCTTCCTTCAAGAGAAACACCATAAATGCCAAAAATCTCTTCCTTCAACAAGTGTGCATCACTTAATCCAACCAAAATACCCAAGAGAGGGCGCAAATTTCAGTCCTCCTTATGGAGTGAAAAAGTTATGATGATAAAATGAGGATCAAAATCCTCAATATATACTATATCAATGACCTAATTTACTTTTTAGGTCATAAAAAGGCCGACAAGGCCATAATATCAAAATTACACTGTTTTTACATTAAATGCTAGACTAAAACCCTAATCAAGCAAAAGGTAAGACGTCACCCCTTCCTAGGGTGACGATAGCCCCTATCAGGGCAAATGTAGCCTCCTCAAGCAAGACGTTAGCCCTCATTGGGCTCCTCCAAGCTGCCACACATGCCAACTGCCCTGTCCATCTGCCAACATGCTCATGATGACGTCATAAGCCTCCTAGTGAAGTCCTGGGCCATCTAGAGCCAATGTCCCTCCGAAAGTGGGCCAATCCCCCTAGGCCAAGCAGTGTCGGGGTGCCTCTGGTGGAACGTTCTTTTCTTCTCTGGTGCAAAGTCTTCGATCATCCTCTGCCTTGTCTTTGCCCCCTAATGGGTTCTCAACATCCATCTGGTGGGCTCTTCAGCCCCATGGAGGTCTGAACTGATCATCTCCCCATGTGTACCAGTCCAAATGGTACCTGTCCGTCGGGCATGGTCCTGCACATCAAAAGCTACGCCCTCCATGGGCTCATCAGTCACAAGGATCATAGCAATTTCAAAACATCTCATCATTAATATTATTAAACATATGCATAAAATCCCTAATACATCCTATCAATAGCTCAAAGACATTACACAAGTCTGTTATACAAATCTGGAGGAAAAGACAAAACGTTCAATTGGGCTAGTGTCCATCGGAAAAGGTGAGTTCCTAGAAGAAAACCTCATCAAAACCATGTGAGTGGGTGATGTGGTTAAGGGAAAGTCCAAGCATGTTGGTGCATTGAAGGCCAAGGATGCAATGTGTTATCTGTGACTGCCTTTGTAGAAGGCGATTTGTACCTGTCATAGATGCACTCTTTCCAAGCCCATTCTTGCCTTTATTCTTTTATTGCTTTTCTTTTTCTTTTTGTTCAAGACCTAATTAGGGGATAGTGCCCTGGTGTGGTGACCAGTGGTGGCAGCGTTACCCACAAGTACTTTCACAGAAATGAAAAGGATGGCTCGTGATGAGACCCCCTTTCCCTTGGCCATGCAGCCAAGAGTTACTGCCCTGGCGTGGTAACCAGCTGGTGGCAATGTCATACTGTTAGGTACCCATGGACCTAATAGGCTGGCTCGTAAAGCCTTTTATTGCTTTCTTGGGGATCCCTAGGCGAAGCATCTCGAGGTTTTATTCTTAGGCTTTTATCTTTTACCAACTTGCTTTTACCTTTTGGGCCTTTAGCCCCTTCTTCCCACGAGATAAGGTGCAATCTTGAAAATAGGTCAACCCAATGCCCGGACAAGAGGAGTGGGACAAATGAGTGGGAAATAAGATGAAATAGTGGTGCTATTATGGGAGCGGACGATGGCCTTTCGGAAGTCCCCTCAAGTGGCAAACCAAAACCTATGGACAAAGGCTTGCTAGGACACCCTGTCAATCCCCCCAAACATGGTCAAGTGGGCAAATGTAAGATCCAAGCAGCAGTTAGAAATAAAAGGAATCAGATGCATATATTTAAAGGTTTTAATGATCAAAGGTGACACATACCATGATACCTAGACCAATTACCTCATGGAGCAAGAACTCTTTCTAATACAGGACCAAGCCGATGGTGATGGATGTTACTGCTGCCGACAAGATAAGGATGATAGAAGAAGAAAAGGTGGGCCCTCCAGGGCCATGCTCAGGTCAATCCTGCTCTCGATACTCCATGTCGAGAACTTGTGGGCCTCCAAACATGATCTCCTAGTTATCCCTAAAAAGTGGGGATAACATCTGGCTCCAACTCGGGGACATGTGTTCACCATAGAGAGCATGAGAACCTCAGCTTCTCTGGCACAACCTGCAGACCTACTCGATCTCGAAAGAAGTATCAGTAGCAAAATTGGGGTGGTAATGCCACCCCAGCATACATGTATATATATATAGACTGAAAAAAAACAATCAATAAGTGTGAATATAAAAGCAAACTAGCATGCAATGCAAATGATATAATACACAAGTGCAAAATGCCTACTTACCTGAACTTACCTGTGAAGTTAGGTCCCACCACCTTGGTGGGGTTTGAGGAGGTGCCTGTTGATTAGTAATGGGCGCCTTCTTCCCTCCAAAGTGGACAAGTAGTATGAGTTGTCAACTGATTCCATTCCAACTTTGAAGGGTCTAAGCCATGACTAAGCGCTTCCTTTAACATTGATCATCCCCTAGACAACCCTGGTATATTGTGCTGAGGGAGGAGGGTGGGTTTCTGCTGTAAACACTTCTTGTTGGGATGGGCGGATTTGTATGTCATCTTCAACTTTCTTTAATATCTTCACCATCCCAATCTCTTTGCTCTTGAATTTGTCTACGAGTTGTTGGTATTCTTCTTTCTTGGGCCATTTGATCTGATCAAAGTCCTCTTCCATTGCAAAGGGCATATCTTCTGGAGAATACTTTTGAAGGGTTTGTATCATCTCGTCTTGTGCCTTGTCAGTGTTGACGGGGTGAGTAATATCTTGCACATGGTCTCCGGTTATTGGCATATTCAGGAGACAGCCTATTGTTCCATTTTTTTAAAGGCAATTCCAAAAACGTGAGGTCCAACGCAAGGGTGCCACCCAACATTGCAGCAAATTTTCTAGACAACAACATTCCCCACACATCTGGGACGTCAACTACCACAATGTCAATGTGGACTACTTTCTCCAGGTACTCCTTAAGGCAAACTTCCACATTCTCGACTACCCCATGTGTGGGTATGGCTTTAGATTCGAAGCCACATACATTCCTGTAAGGACGTGTGACCTTCAAACCCACTTGTCGCATGACTTTAAGTGACATCATGTTGGCACCTGCCCCTGTAGCTAACATGCAATTGTTGAGGCTCTTGTTGTTCATCATTAAAGTCATGAAGAAGGGAGGGTTCTCACCATATTGGACCCTGAAATGATCGGCTTGCAACATAATAGGGGGGTCCATGGGTTCATCTGATCCCAGAAAGAAAGTGTCAAAGCGTTCCTTGATAGACGGGATCTTAATGGCTTCTCTGAGGGGAACGTTTACATGCATTTTTTATAATGCCCCTTCGAAGTCAAAGTTTAGGTCAACCTTCCCAGCCTTGGATGTCTTGGGAAGAAGTATCTCCAAAGGTGTGGGCTTTGCATGGTCAACAGTAGGTTGGTTCAACTTCTTTCTTCTGTACACTTGAAATTCTTGTTTCTTTAACTTCTCTCGTGATTCCTGGTCTAGGTTGTTTATTACTGCCATCCTTGCTGACCTGGATGCTTCTTTCACGGCTTCCTGATGTTCTGCATCTGTGATATTTATTTGAGGGACTCCCATGAAGTGATCCATGTTGTTCACTTGTTGATGGTCGTTATTATTGTAAGGACACTCATGCTCCCAATGTGCTTCACTGCATTCTAGGCACCAAGGGTTTTCATCAACAACGTTTGCAGGGGCTAAGGTGTTGGGAACTTCTTGCTCATTCTTAGTTTTGTAAAATTGATTCCCCTTTTGAAATTGCCCTTTATACGAGATTCTAGGTGCTTGGGTCTGGGATCTCTCCAAGGCGACAATCCTACTCATCATTTGCTCTTGATTTTTCATGATACCATCCATGGAGGCTTGTAACTTTGTTATACTAGCGCAAAGATCTGAGGTAGGTTCAGCACTATGGACTAACTTTGGCTTGGTGTCCATTTTTCCCCTTGGATTTGCAAAAGGCTCAATTTTGGACGAAAGGAGGTTTCCTTCAATCTTAGTAGCGAGCTCTTGGGCTTCTTGAATGGATTGGGGGGTTTTGTCCCTAAGGAGATACCCTAACTGACCATTGAAAGACTTGGTGTAAATATGAATGAGGTAGTCATCCTTCGGATGATGGATTGCAGGAATCTTTTGCAGTAAGGTTTCAAATCTAGTATGGAACTCCCAAATAGACTCATTTTCATATTTCTCAAGGTTATTCAGTCGGGTGAGGAGCATGTTAGGGTCTTCTTTGATACTCCATCTTTTGAGAAAGGCCTCTTCAAGTTTGTCCATGGTTTTAATGCTTCCATCAGGAAGGCTTAGGTACCAACGCCTTTAGGCATCATAAAGAGTAGCGGAGAACAACTTCATGACTAAGTCTTCAGCATCATCACTAATGGGATGAAGCTAAAAAAATGCCCAAAAGCTGCTCATGTGCTCTTCGGCACTAATTACATCAGTAACAATGAATTTAGGCAACCACTTCTCATACTTAGGTGGCATTTGCCTAGGGTAGCCTGGTATGGCTGACATGTCTAACGGTTTGAAAAGAGTAGATGACCATTGTCTTTGATTGTTGGTTGGGTTCGTTGTAGCGGTCTGAGAACTAGACATGATTCTTAAAGGAAGGCTTTTCCCGTAGAGTGATTTGACAACAAGAGAGTTCTTGGGAGGCTTCCTTCTAAAAGACAAAGGAGGATTATTGAACCTCTTTTTGGTTTGTGGAGTCCCCAGATAGTTTACTTGAAACTATCAAAGAAAAGGGAAAACACCCTAGTGGAGTCGTCAGGTAAGCTTGTAAGAAAAGAGTCTCTGAGGCAAGGTTTACCGAAAAGTTGTCGTCTGATAAAGGTTTGACTCGGTGTTCCCCGACAATGACGCCAAAATGTTATCGCACAGTTTGTAGCTAGGAAAAAGGCTATAAGATTGAAGGCCAAACTGACGTAACAAGAACCTATCCCACCCAATGTCACCACGATGGGGAGGTTCTTTCTCTTTAGGGAGGTTAGGCAGGTTAGGCCCAAGGGAGACGTCCTCGGTGACCTGTGGTTTTGAGGAGGCAGAAGGATAATGAGATAAGGACAAACTTTCCCCTCTCACAAGTCACCACCCAAACAGAAATTCACGGCTAAACAGCCAATAATAAAGTAAATCCCCAATGAAGAACACCTGCCTGGAACAAGACAACAGCAAGAAGATATATGCAAGCTATATTTAAATGGGTTAATACTTCATAAGACTATCTGATAAATATATATAAGCAACTAGCATTAAATGTTGACGAAGTCAATGTTTATCAATAGCAAATGAAAAGATATAACACTTCACCAATAAATATTAGAACGATGTGGCATTCAATGTAACCAATCAACACTTCATTTAATAAATGCTTTAAACCACCATTCAATTGCTCATAAAGTAAAACATTGATGCATTAAAGATGAAATATCCAATGATGACGTCAGCAACTTAGGGTTAGTAGGTTAGGGTTTGAAATTCAAAGAATTTAGAGAGTTGTTTGATCAGCTTCACTTCAACGTTAGAGGACTTTCAAATCAGTGCCTTAGGGTTTAATGGAGTCATAAGTGAAGGACGCAAAGGTTGAAGGAGGCAAGATTTCAAAGGACTAGAGGGAAAAGTTTTGGAGTGCTGCTAAAGCTGGGCCTCAAAATCAAAACCCTCGGGGAGAGAGGCTCACTCCGGTGTTGCTAAAGAAACGCCTTGTGCTCTCTCCTCCTTCACGGCAGACGACTAGCTCAATAATAAAAAACATTCAAAACAAGAGGGTTTGATGAGGTGAGGTGTTGCTAAAGGAGGTCCTTTCAGCAAACCCTAGAAAGAGAACAGCCCTAGTGTAGTAGACCTAGGCCAAGGACGTCTCACTCTTCTTGGCTTTCAATTGGTACAGCTAGCAAAGAGGAAGAAGAAATAGGAATGTAGCTACGACCATGCTCTTTCTTCCTTCTTCAATGGCTGAAAGTTTCTCTATCAAGGGACATGAGACAAGGACCTACTTGTCTGCTTGTCACCTAGGGTTTTTGATTAAGCAAAATTCATAAACACATGCAAGAAATTAAACTACAACCATTCATTCAAGAAGTTTTGCAGAAAAATACTTACAATTCGTCAAGAAATAACCATGCAAACCCTAGTTGTAACACCTTCCTTCAAGAGAAACACCATAAATGCCAAAAATATCTTCCTTCAACAAGTGCGCATCACTTAATCCAGCCAAGTACCCAAGAGAGGGAGCAAATTTCAGTCCTCCTTATGGAGTGAATGAGTTATGATGATAAAATGAGGATCAAAATCCTCAATATATACTGTATCAATGACCCAATTTACTTTTTAGGTCATAAAAAGGCCGACAAGGCCATAATATCAAAATTATATTGTTTTTACATTAAATGCTAGACTAAAACCCTGATCAAGCAAAAGATAAGATGTCACCCCTTCCTCGGGTGACATTAGCCCCTATCAGGGCAAATGTAGCCTCCTCAAGCAAGACGTTAGCCCTCATTGGGCTCCTCCAAGCTGCCACACGTGCCAACTTCCCTGTCCATCTGCCAACATGCTCATGATGATGTCATAAGCCTCCTGGTGACGTCCTGGGCCATCTAGAGCCAATGTCCCTCTGAAAGTGGGTCAATCCCCCTAGGCCAAGTACTGTCGGGGTGCCTCTGGTGGAACGTTCTCTTCTTCTCTAGTGCAAAGTCTCTGATCATCCTCTGCCCTGTCTTTGCCCCCTGATGGGGTCTCAGCATCCATCTGGTGGGCTCTTCAGCCTCATGGAGGTCCGAACAGATCATCTCCCCATGTGTATCGGTCCAAATGGTACCTGTCCGTCGGGCATAGTCCTCCACATCAAAAGCTACGCCCTCCATGGACTCATCAGTCACAGGGATCATAGCAATGTCAATCACATCTCATCATTAATATTATTAAACATATGCATAAAATGCCTAATACATCTGTCAATAGCTCAAAGACATTACACAAGCCTGCTATACAAATCTGGAGGAAAAGACAAAACGTGTTATTGGGCTAGTGTCCATCGGAAAAGGTGAGTTCCCAAAAGAAAACCTCATCAAAATCATGTGAGTGGGTGATGTGGTTAAGGGAAGTCCAAACATGTGGGTGCAGTGAGGGCCAAGGATGCAATGTGTTTTATGTGGGTGCCTTTGTAGAAGGCGAGTTGTACCTGTCATAGAGGCACTCTTTCCAAGCCCATTCTTGCCTTTATTCTTTTATTCTTTTATTGTTTTTCTTTTTCTTTTTGTTCAAGAGCTAATCAGGGGACACTGCCCTGGTGTGGTGACCAGTGGTGGCAGCGTTACCCACAAGTACTCTCACAAAAATGAAAAGGTTGGCTCATGATGAGACCCCCTTTCCCTAGGACATGCAGCCAAGAGTTACTGCCTTGGCGTGGTAACCAGCTGGTGGCAATGTCATACTGCTAGGTACCCATGGACCTAATAGGTTGGCTCGTGATGAGACCCCCTATCCTCTGACTAGGTCTTGTTTTATTATTTTCTTCCGGGTCCCTCTAGTTTCTTGCTAAGAAGCCTTTTATTGCTTTCTCGGGGGTCCCTGGGCGAAGCATCTCGAGGTTTTATTCTTAGGCTTTTATCTTTTCCCAGCTTACTTTTACCTTCTGGGCCTTTAGCCCCTTCTTCCCACGAGATAAGGTGCAATCCTGAAAATAGGTCAACCCAATGCCCGGACAAGGGGAGTGGGACAAATGAGCGGGAAATAAGATGAAATAGTGGTGCTATGATGGGAGTGGACGATGGCCTTTCAGAAGTCCCCCCAAGTGGCAAACCAAAACCTATGGACAAGGGCTTGTTAGGACACCCGCTCTCAATCCCCCCAAACATGGTCAAGTGGGCAAATGTAAGATCCAAGCAGTTGTTAGAAATAAAAGGAATCAAATGCATATATTTAAAGGTTTTAATGATCAAAGGTGACACATACCATGATACCTGGACCAGTTACCTCATGGAGCAAGAACTCTTTCTGATACAGGACCAAGCCGATGGTGATGGATGCTACTGCTGCTGACAAGATAAGGATGATGGAAGAAGAAAAGGTGGGCCCCCCAGGGCCATGTTCAGGTCAATCTTGCTCTCGGTACTCCATGTCTAGGACCTGTGGGCCTCGAGACATGATCTCCTAGTTATCCCTAAAAAGTGGGGATAACACATAGCATTGAACAGAACCAATAGAATTCCTAATTCTACAATGAAGTGAGAAATAACAAACACTAGGGCAGCGCAACACTTGAAGAGATATCACACCAAAGTAGCACAACCCTAAAGAGAGAAAACAACCCAAGAACAAGTGCAATAGAGAGAGAAACCCAAGCACAAGAGAGCACAATACTTGTTACATACCCTTGGGAAATTCACTTTATTAAGTATGAATGAATCACTTCACTGGAAAATACCACTGTTGAATATATCGGCGTTATAACGGAAATGTCGTATGTGTCGCCGAAATTTTCACTCAACCGAAACTTTCTTTTGAATATGTCGCGAAACTTCCGAAATTTTGAATGTGTCGCGACACATTCATTAACTCGCGACATTTTCTCAATGTGTCGGGAGTCGATGGAATGTGTCGCCTGCTTAAAATTTTTTACTAAATTTTTTTAGTAGAAGTGACATTCTCGTTTATCTTTTATTTTCATCCTTTTACTTAAATTTTTAACATTACCATTAATTGTTTCAGGATGTTTGAGAGTGGTTCCAACCTCATTGGACTTCAATGGAGAAAGTAGAATTTTAGGTCCCATTCAAAATTCAGCAGACTTAACAGTTTTCAGGATTTCAAGATTGGCAAGATTGCAATGTTTCCACTGGATTCTATCATGTATGAGAGTATGGAACTGACATTTAATCAAGAGAACAAAGCCCTTTATGTACCTCGACGTTGGTGGCATTGATTGTTGAACTCTTTTGTCATGACCCCAGTAAAAATGTACCCTTCACTCAAGTACAAACTCTTCTATTGAACTCTTCTCTTTATCGTCATGTCAGGTGACTTAGTAGTGTATGTGCACACCAACCTCTGTCTTATATACAAGTAGAGAGAAGAGTGGTTGTAGGGAAAGACAAAGATGTGGGATGTGTTTTCTGATGATATGGGTTTGAACAACAGTTTTCAGTTGGCATTAGCCAACTTGGATCTTAATGAACTAGTGCTAGAGCCGGTCACTTTTGATGATGGTGATCCTCTTGAGGGGTCATCCTCCAGAGTCCACATCAACAAATGCACGGATTGCATTGGATATAGG
>JASDQU010736832.1:378334-415207 GCA_032191745.1 Picea mariana | reverse complement strand
AGCTAGACATTGCCGAATTTGCTTGTGACAACTTATTATCATTCTGCTAGGTCAAAGCTATTTCTTCTTGTCTTTTTCAAGCATTTTCAAGGCATAATTCTTGTGGCTGTTGTAAAATACTAATTGCTGTCGTAAATTGTTACATTGCTGCAAATTCATATCAGATAGCTTATTTTTTAAAGGTTCATGGTCTTATGAAGCACTACCATCATCTGGTACTTGAAAGCTGCTATTTTTTCCTTTGTTGCCTTGTTCTGAGCAGGTACACCATATATTCACTTTGCTTCATCTCTTAAAGACCATAAGAACCCTTTGAATTGAGTGACCAGTGAGAGGGGGGAATTTCTTGCATCCTTGCCTTAGCCTTATCATCCCTTTAGGTCACTGGGGATGTCTCCCCTGGGGTAACTATGATATACTCCTAAACAGAAAGGGGTTTCCTATTAAGGTGACAATGATAGGTCACCCCTTGTTATGCCAATCTTACATCCACTTGCCTTGGGCTTTGGGCGAGTATGGATTGTGCGATAACACTAATAACATCACCATAAATGCAGATTTGAACACAGAGATCTAAGGGCTCTTGTAGCAGCTGCAACATATCTAAAAACACACAATATGCAAATCGAGAACTTAAAAAATGATGCCACTGTCTCTTCTAATGAATAAACTGCTGCAAAAATTATTTGCCAATGTGAATCCCCCCCCTAATGCCTCACGGCTTCTCCAAACCCACGGATCTGTCAAGGAGAGGCTTGACCCTCCTCCAAAATGCCCCTGCAGTTGTCATGGGCCACTCGACCTGTAATTAAATGGGAGATGGCTCCCTCAAGTGAACCCGCAGCCTCCTAGATGTACAGAGAAACCTTCACGACCCTCTTAGTTCTGATGAGAAATGATATCAGCCCCTGTAGTAGAGTCCAGCAACCCCTCAAATGCCAGATCTGCAGAAATAGACGCTCAACCCTCTCCTAATTGCCTACACGACCTACTCCAAGTCTTTCGGCTTTGTAGAAAAGGGATCGTTCCCTTAAATTAAACCCAACCCAACCTTCTAATGCCACGATCCTGCAGAAAATGATGGGATCGACCCTTAAGTAACTCCACTATCCTCCTAGGCAGCTCACTGCCCCTCCAAACTGTAAACGAACCACAAATTGAACCTCCACTAAAGGTCCTGGATGGATCCTCCTAGTTGTCCAGCTAGGGTGGATATCTCACCACCAAAAGAAAACATCAAATGGAGGTAGGGTTTTGCCAAAACCCTAAGGAAAACCTTGGCTCCAAGAGCACATCAATAAGAGATCAAATCATAATGAGGAAGGTGAAGTGCTACCCTTCCTTTATACTTCTCCGGACCCCTTCCAGATCTTTCCTTCGTTTGACGAAATCCACATGAAGATTAAAATCACTTTATAACCCCTTTTAACGTTGGAAAGTGATTAATTAACTTATAAGACATTCCCGGATGGCAGAAGTCACTTTCTCATCATACCAACCTTTAGATTTTATCGTCCCGGTTCCAACGAGCTATTACACTCAGGTATCCCTTCAAATAATATGGTCCCAATAACACATATAGTGCATTTAATTAAATTATACCCAATAATAACCCAAAATTACGAGAATCGTCGGAATGCCACGTAACCAAGAGCGACCTGCGCAGAAATGATCCTGATGATGAAAGATGGTGAATGGACTAGCCTGGGCCTCATCTAACTCCCTCAAACCCTCTGAGTTCATTGCTAACCTCCATTTACCCCTTTGGTCAGGCGGGCATGAACCCTTAAGGTCACCTCCAGCTGCAAAGAAGGGGAATCCAAAAATGGGGATATTACAGTCCTCCCTTCACAAAGATTGATTGTCCTCAAGCAATGCCATCATAACCTGAGCCAGGATGAAACTAAAAGTGATACCTGCGTCCCAAACCACCTTGGAAGATGTGAAGTATCCTTTGCTCAACACAGGATCCAGCAAGGTATGGACGTAAGAGACCTCTTGAAAACTGTCGCTAAGTAGAGCAACCGCAACAACTCGATCAATCCCTCAAAGAACTGCTTGACTAGGTAACCAATCTCGTGGAAGCAAAAATTGGGTCTCGCCTAGATGTCAGCTACTACGCTGCCTAATACTGAAATTTCAAGGTCCCAAGCTAACCAAATAAAGGAATCACCATGTTGATGCTGCGCCACTCTGATCATAGTTGCCTGACCATTGTGCCCTGTCTGCATCCTTCTCTCCTGGAACCCCAAGATGAAATACCTATAAGGGATGAACCTACTACCACAAATAGTAGCTTGCATAGGCATCTAAGTGAAGTCAGGGCCTACAAATCCACTGCCATACTGGATGTCGAACATTGGAAAAATAAGTTTGTCCCGATCACTAGCAATGACTTTGAGTTATTCATGGACTCTAAACATTACTCCACTCGATAGTTCTATCACCTATGATGCCCCACACTATAAATAAATCATTGCGAAGTGTGTGAACTGGTCAATCGTTGCATACATATTGGTTGCCCACTGTACCCTCGATGAACTTGTGATTCAATCTGTCCTCGCACTCTCCCACTCTTGCCCAGAAATGGTCAAGGACTACATCAATCCTGTGTGATGGGTGTTCCCAGACCTGCTCTGCTAACAAGTCGTACACTCCCTCGTATCTCCCAACACATCTTTCGTAAATCTCATCCATGCGAACCTCACTCGTGCCTGCCTAGATGATGTGCAACACTCTCTGCTCATAGCATAAATCTGCAAGGTGCTAATACAATAACCCATCCGACTGCCCCTGACAAGCCAGGCGATCATAAGTTGCATAAACCCGGTCAACTCCTCAAAAGACCTCTCCTCCAAGCTACCAATCTTGAGCATCCCAAGCGTAAACTATGGAAAGTGAAAACTAGTCATCTCATCTATATCAATTGTCGATCTATCAAACACTACAGTCCCAGGGTCCCAAGGTAATCTCCGCAAGGAACCATCATGCTGACGGTGCACCCCTTTGGTCATAATCATCTGATCATACTCAAAATGTGCTCTCCTCTCTCAGACCTCCAAGTTGAGATCCCTGAAAGCACTGAACTCAATATCCTGGATCATATATCGCCTAAGCATCTCAGTGAAGTCAAACTCAGCCACCCGCGAATAGACTCGATCCTGGGTATCGTAAGGAAAAATCTACCTCACCATATAGAATAAAGCTCAGCAACTCCTCTCATAACATCCCTATAATGATGCAAACCAATCACTGATACAACCCTGTCGATCATCATCGGAAGCAGTCTATCACTCTGATGAATGCCAGGATCCCACCACCAAATTGGAAGTTCACCACTCCTAATGACTGTTGTTGACCTCTCTATGAATCGGTCTGATAGAGTCTGGATCTTCCCCTGTGCACTAATTGCCAAGCCCAAACGAAGGAACTTTGTCATGGCCACAATCCCACCTGTCTCATCCAACTGACTCAAGTGAAACTCCCATGTCCTGTTGTATATAGGAGGGTCTCAAATAACAACAATAGATGCCCCTGCCACTACCTGCAAGACTGGACAGTGACTAGCGCATTGGTCAACCCCAAGGTTATGCCAAGAGATCATAGTGAAGTCTGGAAGCAAACATCTGACTATCCTGCTCTCTGGCCCTCATCTAATGATATCCTCGATGTAGATTGATCATCAAAAAATATGTTGCTCCCTGAGGCTCACCCATCCACTCACCGATCCCGGTTAACCTCAACTTAATGGTCTGCTCGAGTACCCTATCAGGAGGTCTCCCTGGAGGATACACCCCACTACTCTCCTATACACTATTGAGTGCCAGTGAATACCCATGCATATTGCTTCCTATCACTGAATTGTCCTGTATCACCCTGTATCTTGTAGGTGCTATTGTATCCACCATTCTACTGATTTCATCGAAACCTATAACCCAAAGCATGCCCATGTCTGTCATATACTTGTCCACCCAATCCATAGATGTATATACTTCCTTGTGGTCTAGTGACTAGTCCACAAGGAACGTGTCCAACTATCTCCTCCATGTCTAAGCCTTGAGCTTTTAGTGGGCTCTTCAACTGAAGCAGTGCATGATCCCCATAATGCAAAACAAGAGCATGGTCAAAACCCTCTGCGTCATACCTTTCCTCAAGCATCTCCAACTCTAAATGCTCCTCGTGTGGGTTCATCATAACAGGCTCCTCCCTCAAATCAGGAGTGCCACTCACGCCCCCATGTGCCACGGCTGCCAAAGATGATGGAGTCTCGACTGTTGTCAATGATGAAGAACCTACCAAACTCAGTTGACAACAAAGCTCCTCAACCTCCCTTTCTTTGTCTTCAACGAACTTAAGAGCAAGGTCCCTACCCATGAACAACTGCAAATAGTAGGATTTCATCTACTCTAGTGCTACTTTGATGATGTGTAAATGAGTAATAGTGACACCACATGTAACTCCTTTTTTTCTCTCCTCCAACTGGGTTTTCCACATAAGGTCTTCAATAAACTTATGAGTACCATCTACCCTCGTCAACACTTGAAAAAATTGCTCCTCTGTGACCAATACTTGGCTCTCCAAATCACGCAATGTTATTTCATCATCATGGAGTGGGCTATCACACAAGGATCCCACTGACTCAATAGATGATATCGTGCAGTGACGGGACTCATCTGGACAATCATCCCCATACAAGATTTTTGATATGTTCTCATCCACCAATTCATCCTCCTCGTTGTCCTACTCTAGTACAGTCATGCTTGCATCCTCACATATAGGTACGGAATCCATATCATAGTTAGGTGTTGGCACACCCTCATCATCAATATCATATCCATCTAACACACTGGTGTCATCGGCCTCATAGGTTACCTTTGAGGGTGTATCATCAGTTGTTGCTTGGCCTTCCTCTATGCGCACCTCCCCCACATGGCTAGATGCATGCTCCTCCACTTGCTCATCTCTCTTCAATTTCTACCCTATGACTTTAAAGGAATCCTCGTCCAAATTCTTGGGCCAAAATCCGTACTTGAAGGTGAAATAGTTTTTAAAGGGTAAAGTTGTGCAGATCTCCTCACCAAATGCTAAATACTCCTAGTATTAGTAAGGCATGTTCTTAATTGCGACTCGGCTCCTTGAAATTTCAGCCATAAGCTCTACATCTGTCTCCATCTTTTCCTTACCCCTATATGTTGTCCTTGTTACTACTTTAATGGTGTAGATTTCCCTCAAGCTGGAAAGATCTCCAACTCTGATACCACTTTAATATCTCCAAGTAGACTAAGCACGAGTATTAGTGTGTCTTCTTGCAATACTTGGTATTTCTGATTGTATGTTTGTGTCAAACAATTAGCATTCATAGGTTCTTAGTGTTGTAATATGTATGAAAACCTTTTTACAAGTAGTTTGTATGCAATTAATTATCAAACTTGGATCAAACACATGGCATATGATATATGTAAGACAACCTGGGCATTTTAATATGAATGGAATCTAGAATACAACAATACTAAGCATCTAAAGGATGTTGTAGCAGCTTTAGTACAATACTAACAGCATCACCATAAATGCACATCTGAACACAGAGGTCTAAGGGTTGTTGCAGCAGCTGCAACATATCTAAAAACACACAATATGCAAATCGAGAATATGGAAAATGATGCCACTGTCTCTCCTGACGAATAAACTACTACAGAAATTACTTGCCAATGTGAATCGCCCCCCCCCCCAAAATGCCTCACGGCTTCTCTAGACCCACGGATCTGTTAAGGAGAGGCTAGGCCCTCCTCCAAAATGCCTCTGCGGCTATCCTGGGCCACTCGACCTGCAACTAAATGGGAGATGGCTCCCTCAAGTGAACTCGCGGACCCCTAAATGCACACAGAAACCCTCACAGCCCTCTTAGTTTTGTTGGGAAATGATATCCACCCCTCTAATAGACTCCAACAACCCATCAAATGCCAGACCTGCAGAAATAGAGGCTCAAACCTCTCTTAATTGCCTCCACAGCCTACTCCAAATCACTCGACTCTGTAGAAAAGGGATCGGTCCCCTAAATTAAACAAGACCCACCTTCTAATGCCAAGGTCGTGTAGAAAATGATGGGATCGACCACTAAGTGGCTCCACTATCCTCCTAGGCAGTTCACTACCCCTCCAAACTCTAAACAAACCACAAACTGAAGAACCTGGATGGAACCCCCTAGTTGTCCAGCTCGGGTGGATATCTCACCACTGAAACCAAACATCAAATGGTGGAAGGGTTTTTCCAAAACCCCTTCCAAGTTCCACAACCACTCCAAGTAGATCGCTACAAACCAAAACCAAAGTCAAATCATAAGATGAAGCTCCAATGAAGACCCAGGATGGATCCTCCTCCTTGTCTAGCTAGGGTGGATAATGCACCGCCGAAACCAAACCACAATGGAAGGGTTTTCCCAAAATCCTAACAAAAACCTTGGCTCCAAGAGCACATCAATAAGAGATCAAATCATAATGAGGAAGGTGAAGTGCTACCCTTCCTTTATACTTCTCTGAACCGCTTCTAGATCTTTCCTCCCTTTGACCAAATCCACATGAAGATTAAAATCACTTTATAACCCCTTTTAATGCCGAAAAGTGATTAATTGACTTCTAAGACACTCCCAGACACTGGAAGTCCCATTCTTATCATACCAACCTTTAGATTTTCTCGTCCTAGTTCCAACGAGCTATTACACTATAGTATCCCTTCAGATAATATGGTCTTTGTTATCCCCTAGCCTAGGGATTACTAAGGAGATTATGTCTCAAGGCCCGCAGGTCCTAGACATGGAGTACCGAGAGCCAGATCGACTTGAGCTTGGCGCTGGAGGACCCATCCTTTTATTCTTCAAGCGCCTCCACCTTGTCAGCAACATCAGCATCCATCCCATCGGCCTGGTCCTTCAACAGAAATGGGTCTTGCTCCATGAGGTAATGAGTCCAGGTATCGTGGTATGTGTCACTCTGATTATCAAAAACATTTAAATATGCGCATTTAATTCTTTTTACTTCTAACATGTGCTTGGACCTTATGCCCTTTTACTTGACCACACCTAGGGGGAATGACAGGATTCCCTAGTAAGTTGGTTCCCATAGGGTTTGACTTGCCGCTGGGGGGGTTCATGAAAGGTCATCGTCCGTTCCCACCATACTTACCACTTTTCATCTTTTCCCTCTCATCCATCCCATACACTAGTCCGAGCATTGGGTTTGCCAAGCAAGAAAAGGGTTGTACCTTACCTTGTGGGAAGAAGGGCCTAAAGGCCTAGAGGGTAAAAGTAGTTGGCAAAAGATAAAAGCCAAAAGAATGAAACCTTCAGATGCTTCACACAAGGATCCCCGAGAAAGCAATAAAAGGCTTCTCAGCAAGAAACAAAGGGACCCGTAAAAAATAATAAATCAAGACCTAGTTGGAGGATAGGGGGTCTCATCACGAGCCAGCTTATTAGGTCCATGGGCATGTAGCGGTATGACATTACCATTCAGCTGGTCACCACGTCAGGGTAGCGGCTCTTGGTGGCATAGCCAAGAGAAAGGGGGTCTCATCACGAGCCAACCTTCTCATTTCCGTGAAATGCTTGTGGGTAACATTGTCACCACTGGTCACCACGCCAGGGCAATCTCCCCTAACTAGTCTCTTGAAAGAAAAAGCAATAAGAATAAAAGATAAAAGGCATGAATGGGCTTGGAAACATTTGCATCCACGACAAGGTGCAACTCACCCTCTTCAGAGGCACCCACAGGTAATCCATACATTTCCCTGTTATCACTGCACTCATTGCCCAAACATCCCTTACCACCTCATCCACTTACATGGCCTGGATTTGTCCTCACCCAGAAACATCCCACATCCAATGAGCACTAGCCCAATAGGACATACTAGCGTCCCCTCCAAACCTGGCTTGTAGAATAGCATAACATCATTGAGCACTTGTCTAGGAAAGGGGGTTCCATGCACATGTTTAAATAACTTGTTGATTAGATGTGATTGACATTGCTATGATCCTTGTGACTTATGAGCCCATGGAGGGCGTACTTGTTGATGTTGCAGGGCCACACCCGATGGACAGGTACACATGGGGATATGATTAGTTCGGACCTCCATAGGGCTAAAATCCCACCAGATGGATGTTGAGACCCCAGCCAGGGGCAGAGACAGATCAAAGGATTGCACCAAAGAGAGAGGAGGAGGTTCCACCAGGGACAGCCTGGTCGGCCTGGACCCAAGGGGGTCTTTCCCTTCTCACCATGATGTAGGCCTTGGAAGGCCCATGACGTCACCCATGTGACCCATGACGTCACCCAACATTTTAAACACTTTGGAGGCAGTTGTGTGCCAAGTGGAACGTGTGGCAGGATCCAGAAGCCAAGGGAGGCCTAACGTTTTGCTCCTGGAGACCAACGTTGCCCTAAGAAGGCCTAATGTCGCCCTAAAAGGGCATGGCATCATCTTTACAGCTTGATTTAGGGTTTTATTATGACATTTAATGAAAAAACTAGATATTACATGTAACTGGCCATGTTGGCCTTTTTGACCTAATTTTGGTCATTGATATTGTATAAATAAGGGTTTTAGCCTTTGTATTATTCATCATCTTTCACTCACACTTGTGAGGTCTGAAATTTGCACCCTACTTAGGGTTTTATGACTAAAATCTAGTGCGCACTTGTTGGAGGCTAATCTTGGACTTTTTTGGCAATTTTCTTGGTGGAAGTGCTCAACTAGGGTTTATGCTTGATGATTCTTGATGAATGTAAGTGAAATTTCTACAATACTTCTTAATTGAATGGTTATAGTCATGTTTATCTTGCATTTACATTAAGATTATGAAATTGCTTGCTTAGAAACCCTAGGAAGCCTAGCACATGTTATTGTCCTAGCTTTAAGAACTTCTACCTACTAGATTTTGCCAAGAAGACAATTTCCTGGAAGCTATTGTTAAGGGCCTTGCCATTGCAACACCCTAACACTTATTGCTTCATCTCAGCCGTTTTTTTTGCTTCATCATTGAGTTAAAGTGGGAGGAAAATCTACTAAGGCCTAGGGCTACCTACACCTTAGTAGCTAGTTTCCCCTAGAGTTTGATAGTTGAAGCCTTGGGTTACTAAGACTTCAACTATTAATCTCTCTCGTCTTTCACTCACCTACTATCATCCTTCTTCAACATTTGTTGCCACATAATAGACTCCATTTACCCTAAAGGCACTAGTCTAAGACTTCTTATTGAGTGATTGATCAAAACAACCATCTAAACCTGCACCTTAAGCTTCCTACTAACCATTTCTAACATTAGAATAGTCTAACCTACTAACATTATTGCTGCTGTAAGCTACAGCCATATGTTGTTGCATTAAAAGCTTCTAAAAGCAATTGAAAAAGTTGATTAATGCATTGCCTTAATTGCTTCTGATGAATGCTAGTATTATGATGTTAATGATTGATTATTCTTGGTCATTTTGAAGCTTTTCTAAGGCATTTATTGGGAAGTATTGTCTCATAAATATTGTTGTTATAATTTTCTGTTTACTTCATCATTATCAGCCAATTGCTTTTATTGAGAAAGTTTGTGGTTTTATGAAGTGCTAACAAGCAAGTTGTACTTGCAAACTAAATAGTTTCTTGTTTCTTTGTTCCGGGCAAGTACATCTTAATATATTATCACTTCATTGGTTATAAACCTGGGACTTTCTGATCAGTGGTGACTTGTGAGAGGGAACCTTTTAATAGCCATTTTGACCTTGCCTTCTCAAACCCCCAGGTCATCGGGGACGTGTCCCCTGGACCCTCAACCCTAAATAGAAAGAGGAATCATATTGTGGTGATAGTGATAGGATAACCTCAAGTTACGCCAATTTTCTTTCCATTTACCTTTCCTTTGATCAAAGTACAAATTGTGCGATAACAGTCCCAATAACATAATTAGTGTATTTGATTAAATTATGCCCAATAATAACCCAAAATTACAGGAATTGACGGAATGCCACGGAACCAAGAGCGAAGTGTGCGGAAATGAACCTGATGATGAAAAAAATTGAATGGACTAACATGGGCCTCATTTAACTCCCTCAAACCTTTTGAGTTCATTGTTATCCGCCATTTACCCCTCTGGTCGGGCAAGCGTGAATCCTTGAGGTCACCTTTCAGCTACAAAGTAGGGGAATCCATAAATGGGGACATTACAAACATAAAAGGTGTGATTCACCTAGAGTATCCTAGAGATGGTAGTAAGTTTTCCTACAAAAGAAAGGTCTTTAAATTTCCATTATTGAAGCTTGAACTAAAGTTCCTCTAAGCACCATTCCCACATGAAGGAAGAAGAATCGCCAATGCCAACAGGAATACCAATATATCTGACAATTTCCTCAGGCCAAATATGCTTCAAGTCTCTAGGAACCCAAAAAAGAGGATCCCCGCACCAATAAGCCAAAATTTTGATTTATAATCACTAACAACTTCCATAGACCCACAAAAGGTTTAAAGATAAGATAAAGTGAACTCCACAAATGCTAGGTCGAGGTGGACTAAAAGGAGGTAATCATCATCAAAATGATTATCAATCACTTCCTTGTCTCCTGGGGCCCTAATCCCATGAATAAGGCCTTGTGCATTATTTGTTTCAAGAAGGTAACCAAGTGAATCACCTACTAATACATATAAATAGGGGGGCAAGGGAAAACTAGTTTAATGGACCAATAAAGGACAATGCAATCCAATAGTAAACTATTAATTGAGACAAAAGTTGGGGGCTTTGAAAATAAGGTGTGAACTATTCCTATAAACAAAGAGCCAAATCCCAACATGAGCAAAATTAATTCTTAGTCTAACTAATCATAAGATTTATTTCACGAGGGTTGCCTGCTTCATTTCACAAGCCCATTCCATATACTTCCAAGTAGTAATGAGCGTGTCCAAGACATATCTGCCTTTAACAAACCCAATTTGTTTAGGGCTGACTATGAGAGTTACAACATTCTAGATGCACAAAGCAAGCACCTTGCAAATTATCTTATAAGATACTTTCATACAGTGATTGGGTGCCAACTCCCAATAGTATATCTAGTAATATTTTTGGGATTGGTTTGATGAAGCCCTAATTCAAAAACTATGAAAGCCTACCCTAATGAAAAGCCTCTTGGGCCATCTTAAAGATATCATCCCCAATAGTGCCCCACATAGTCTTAATGAAATCACAAGGAAAGTTTAAATGACATGGTGATTTTCCATTTTTCATCTTGTTACCTTTCAAATTGCACATGCAATTTGCAGCATTCACACCAGCAGTGATGAGGCGGTGCATTGTGGTGTGACTGGACTGCCATTAGAAGAACAGTCAAATATTGAGCGTTTGAATTGATAATTTCAGCCCCTTACTAAGATGATAACGAAGGCATATGTTTAAAAGGAGGATAGCATGACACATACAAGTTCTTAAAAAAGTTATTGGTGAGTGCCTACCAGCATTACTATCTATACTGGAAGAGGCAGACATTTCTTCAGATAATGCTAGTGTGAGAAAGATATCTTGGTCTCTCTTAATGATCAGTTTCCCATCTGAGAAGCTTTGACTACTGGTGGTTCTTTTCACCAGGCTAAATGTCAAGTGGGTTAGACATCTGATGCCATTGTAATCAGTGCTAATGATTGGTCTCTTTTGGGATCATATTATGGATTTGCTTGCTGCTGTAGTTAATTTTGATGGTGCATTACAAAGCAGCTCTGTAACCAGCACTTGCAGCAAGAGAAGGTCTTGAGATCAAATTCCAGCAGTAGGAACTCGGGAGACATCTTTCAGAGACATTATTCAGACCTGCATTATGACTTGGAGAATTATAGGCCTGTAGCAATCAACAGAGCCTGTACAGTTGTCATACATCTGTTCATTACCCATTTCCAGCATAAAAAAGCACCTGTTCGAAGTATTTCAGCAGCTTGAGGGCACCATTTAGTCACTATTTACAGCAAGACTATACAAGTGGTTTGTAGGTCCTTTCCTAGGGGTTATTCTCAGCCTCTGTTTACAGTCAATGAGCATCCACCAAGAGAACACACTACTTGCAGTTGTTACAAGCAGTTTCCACTTCCAAGCCTTGTTAGCATGTATTCTGAGTATAGACTGTGACAGGAGCTGTGATGATAGTCAATCTGGCTTTGTTCCTCCATCATATCATATATCCACTACCAATTCATTGCAAATACCTCGGCATACTTTTCAGATTCGTTGTTGGCTAGTCTACAGGCTGTCACATCATTAGACAGCAGTGGAGCGAGTGCATTTCCAGATAAGTTTTCGGACTACAGAAATAGCATACAGCTGTTACCTTTGGAATGGAGGAAATGGCCAGCTTATTACTGCATGTTTGACATATGCAAAAGGTAAATACACCAAAAAAGATGAACGCCCCACTTAGAAAGGTCTCAAAAGCATAATCTGGGGGTATCAGGAAGCTCTTTTTAAAATTGTGTTCATTGCACACACATAACTAAGAGATCCTTTCTGTAAAGGGGTATGATTGGCACTACTGGAAGAGCACCCTAACCTAACAGAGGACAGGTGGCAGTTATTCATTATCTGGAGAAATGATTACTACCTAAATTGAAGAGCTTTCCAGGTTTAGAAGAAAAATACTCCCATTTATTGGGGAAGTTCGAATGACTTTCTTATTTTATTATCATTTCTTGGATCAAGGGAAGATCAAGAAGGGAATCTTTCCCCTTCTAAGGAGTTGGTTGGAACACTTGCTGTTATTATATTTAGTAGATCATGTCAAAGAAGCATACTTTAAGAGAACGTTCCAGCATTTTGGGAGTTGGTTATTCATTGGAGGATGAACCCTACCCAACCCCACCCATTTTGGAGAAAGTTAGGCAGAGAAGATGACTGTTACCCCCCATTTCTAAGGGTAACTAAGCAGATGATGTCTCGAGGCCCGCAGGTTGCAGACATGGAGTGCCAAGAGCCAGATGAGCAGACAGAGCCCCTTATCTTACCACACATCACCATTGATCGACAACAGCAGGGTCCACCACACTATAGCTTGACACACAGAGGATAGCAGGTCTTCCTCCATGAGGTAACAAGTCCGGTGTCGAGGTAAGTGTCATTTTAATAATTAAAGCATTTGAACATGTTGCAAAGGGTCCTTTCTTGAATTTGAAAACGTTTGCTTGGAAATTATGTTTTTTCCCTCATTTCACCTTGATGGTTGACAAGTTGTCCTAGTAAGTGGTTCACCCCCAGGAAAAGGGTTGGTACTAGGAGGTCTCCTTGAAGGGTCATCGTACCATTCCCACACATACTTATCATTTTCCACATTTCTTCCTTTTTGTTTTCTCACCTTTGGGGTTTTTGGGCATTATTGACCCAAGAAGGGCTTATACCTCATTTCATGGGAAGAAGCAGCTAAGGCCCAAAGGGATTGTAGCTGGCAAAAGATAAAGCCAAACATTATCCTCTAGATGTTCTACCTACGGTCTTGAGAGCAATGAAATGCTTCTCCATAAAAAATCTAGGACCTATAAAATAAATCACATAAGTTATAACTCATAAATGTCCCACTTGTTGAGCGAATGCATTTGCAGTGCCTTTTACTTTCCTTGCACATCGCACTCAATGTGCTCCTATTTTCAAGTGGCATTGCGGTTCTCTTTATTTCCCCTTGCATATAGTACTCAATGTTCGAATCTTAATCAATTAATGGCAAATAAAGGGTTTGGAAAATGGTTGCATTGAAAACGAGGATGCAGCACACCCTCCACAAAGGCACCCATAAATGAGAAAATATGAGCCCTTGTATGCAAGAAACCCCATGCCCAAAAGTCACACCCCCATCCACCTCATACTCTCTTACATGACTTAGAGAGGATCTTCTTGGGAAACACTCCTTGACATGGGGAATGATCTACCCAATAGGGCACCATGACAACCCTGCCATACTTAAATTTGGCAAGTTGTATAAGGTCTTTGAGCATTTGTTTATTTTGAAAAGGGGGGAATTGATGCACATGTTTGGGTGGTTCTTTTATTAAGTATGGCTTACTTGGCATTATACATGTCACTTGTGGACCCTTGGAGGGCATACTTGTTTGTCTTTGCAGGACCTTGCCAGGTGAAAGTTTTTCCGTGGAGGCACAAGGTTACTTGGACCATCATAGGGGCTTGAAGCCCAATGGTTGGATGATGCGCCCCCTCTCATTGCACACATGGGAAAGTGAACGTTGCCTTTGGAGATACTTCGACAACTTGAGATGATCACATCATGGCCCCTTGCACCTCAACGTTGGCCTTGGGAGGCCTAGGATGTCATACCCTAGCCATTGACGTCACTTTTCTTGATGAGGTCTTGATGGGGTTTGATGGTGATGTGATGGATTTGATGGAGAGAGATGGATTTCTTGTCACCTTAGAACATGAAAAGGCGACACATGGCCTTTGGAGGCCGAACATTTTTCACCTAGAGGCTCAACGTCTCTCTTGGAGGCCTAGCATCACCCTTTAGGGCATGACATCACCCCTTAGGTGCATTTAATTTGATGTTATTTTTATTTTTGTAAAATGTGAAGACAACTTAGAGGGTCAACCCTCTTTTATTTTGTTGTTGAAAAATAAAAATGGACAAATTAGGGTTGGATGACCTTGTATAAATAAAGGTCATCTCCCTCTCATTTTATCATGATAGTTTTGAGAATTACATATTATTGGCTGAAATTTTCGCCTTACTTGGGCAATTCGCTCTATCTTTCTCTTGATGTTATGTGGATGCTCTCACTTGTCTATTGGAAGAAAAGGCTATGCGCCATCTCTTGGATGTTTATTTCTTGTTAATGTGATGGAATATTCTTGATAAAGAAGGGTTTTTCATCCTATCTCTTGGAATTGGTAAGGAATTTCTGCATAATTATATTGTTTCTTATTGTTTCAAGGTTAATCTATATAAACCCTTGGAGAAGTATAAGGGCATACACCCTCCATCAAGATCTATCTTAATTGTCAATGAAAAAAGCTACTTAGCAAAGGTTGCTACCAGGAGTAAAAGGGTTTACACCCTTGTATATTTACCTTGCTAAGGTTTGTTTGCTCTAAGGAGTAAAACGGCTTACACCCCTAGAGAAGTAATAAACCCTAGCTCATGCACAAGAGACTCCATAACCCAATAGATAAGGCACTAATATACTCACATTGGAGATTTAATATACATGCATCGATATACGTGATTTCTTGAGATATTGCAATCGTTCAAGTTGGATTTAATTCTACATGTTATAAGCTCTATTATGCCCTAGGGGCGTCTTGATTGGCAAAGTGATCTCATTGCTGTCATAAACTTAATGCTACAACCAATAGGGCTGCAGCAAAATCATCTTCATCTCATTGTTTACTCACTTTTCTACCACTAAAATTCACCTGCAAGCTGCCATAATTAATCTACTAGATATTAGCTATCTTTTGGGTGATTTACTTGTCGATTCTAGTCGCTAGAATGTGTTGTAGCATTTTTTTGCTACAGCCATAAGGCTGTTACAAATCTTGCTGATAACACTAACTAACAGCCCCCTAATCACCATCAAAGTCTTGCTTTAATCATTGGAAATTTATCTAGTTTTTCCTAGCTTTGTTTCCAACATCTTGTACTTGATTTTGGTGGTTAAATTTGCAGCTCTTATTATCAATTTGTTGCTGATATATATATTTCCATACTGCTGCAATTTGGGACAGCAAGGCTTCTTGCTAAATCCCCTTCGGTTTTGAGGATTCATTTGCTATATACTGTCTTGTTCTAGGCAGGGCTAACATTGTTTTGCAGGTACCTCACCTTTGGCAACCAATTACCTTCTCACGAAACTGTTTCTCAAGCCTCCTTTCCATATTTGACCTTGACCTATAGGGGCACCTCTCATATCCTTTCACTTTCCATCTCTTTTCCCCCTAGGGACTCCCGAGATTCCCCCCTTGTGGTGATTTCATCATCACTAAAGTGAGGGGACTGTTTAGCTTGTTGATGATTGCATCTATGTGAGACATTCTCTAGCTTACAAACATGTGAGATGTGGATCATTGCAGCTATGTGAGTCTTTCTCCAGCTTACAAACCTGAGAGAAAGCCCCTAAGAAGGGTACGTGGTTCCTATCTGAGATAGAGCTGGAACATAGAGATGACCTCCTCCATTTAGAGAGTTGAAAAGAACTCCAGATGATTCTCCAGTGGGAAAAGGCGATCTGCTGAGTTAGACGTGCTCGTGGTTGAGCACAAGGTGAACATGTGAAATCCCTAAGTGTTGGGTGCATCGTCATGAGAATAGAAATGAAGATGATGTATTAGCCTCCTCTGAGCAACAGAGTTGACAAAAAACTCCAAATGATTCTCCTGTGTGAGACAGAAGGAAAGAAGTTCTGTTGAGTGGACGTGCCTGTGGACGAGCACAGGTGAACGTATGAAGAACTGGTTCTCCTGTGTAATGCAGTGAGCCAGAGATATGGACATCCCTATGGATTTGCCCCTAGTGGATGAGCACTAGTGGGTGTATAAGATCCCTTGCTATATTATTCAAGAGTCAGACCTGCCTGTAACCCTAATTCTAATGTAAAGGGTACAGGTCTGCCCCACCTTAATGTGATTAATAATTAATGTAACAGATAATTAATATAAAAGATAATTAATATGGAAATTATTAATTATATTTTGAGTTATTGAGGTCGGCCCTATTGTGCCAATAGACACATCATTTGATGTCACAAGTCTTATATAAATAAAGGTGAATCCCCATTGAGGAAACACACCTTTCATTGTGTCATCTCATGATTTCAGAAGTGGCGGTCTGAAATTATGAGAATTGCAACACCCTCTTGTGTGCTAGTTTTCGTGATGGTGTGGGAGGTCTTTCTCTTAAGGAATATAGCAAAGGATTGGCCGGGTTTTCTTCCCTTGTTGAGAAGGGTTTCCCAGGATACTTCTTGTGTACTTGTGCATGGATCTTCTTCTTGTGATCTTGGTTTGTTGCAGTAGTTATGGTTCAAGTAATTGTTAACAGAAAATTTAAAAGGAATACATGAACCATAGCTCACTAAAATCTAACATATCTAAGGTGACAGTGGGTAAATACTCCCATAATTGTCACACCTTTGTGGTTTGGGTTGGGCTTTTCCCAAGCTACAATCTGTACGATAACATTTTGGCACTGTTGTCGGGGAGGATTTTGAATCCTTTCTAACCCATAACGACACTTGGCAAGTTTATCCCAAAGCCTTTACCCATAGCTTCCCTGGCAACTCCATTTGAGGGAAGTTTCCTTTTCACTTTTGAAGAACTTCATATAATTTTATCTGGCGACTCCATTGAGGGAAGATACCCTTTCTATTTTTTATGAGCCTTGAGCTCTTCTGCCAATTCCACTAAGGTGTCATTCCAAGTAATGGAACCACGGCACCTTGCCATGCACATGAAGTGTATCCTTCACTTGATATCCAAGGTATTCCTTGGTATCTAAATCGTTATCCTCCAGAGTGGAACTGGAATTGTCCAAAGTTTAATGGTGATTCAACCCTAGCGGTCACCCATGTTGTGAATTATATGAAATATGCTTCAATACTAAACGTATTACATTATGATATACTAATGTGATTGTTTGTAGCATCTCTAAAGTTAAAATTTAAGAAAAAAGAAGTGGCCCACGCATTCATGCAATCTAAGGAGCATACCTTCCTCCACAAGGCTTGTTGAACAATTCCTCAGGTGTTGGGGCCCAGCCACTCATAATTTGCAGGATACTTCCCAACAGCTCCAGGACGCTCTTTACAGGGAAGGTTTTACAGTGGATGATGAGACGATAGTTGAAGAATGTGAAACAGAAAAGGAACATCATCCACCCTCTGCAAAAGAAGTGCTTGATGAACATGTCCACGAAGAAAGCTGCCAAGAAGAAGAAGATTTCGATGAAGTACAACATATTGAAGATCCAAACAAGAAATTTGTATCTGTGCTCCCACTTGATGAAAATTAAGTTGTCCAACTTTGTTTTCCTCCGACACATGAAGATGTTGAACTGATTAGTCCCGATGATACAGATGAATTCATGGAGGACCTCTCCGACATGGTTGGTCAACATATTGACAATTTCATACATGTCGAGAGGCGTGGATGGGATATGAGTTGTTTTATTTTTTATGGAGATCATAATTACGACAGTGAGGGCGACTTCCAGATAAGGAATGGAAGACGTTTTTCCTCTGGAAGGTTCTTCTTCATACATGGACGATCAAGATATTTGGCAACTAAGTGATAATATGATCACAAACCTTTTCATCCACCAAGGGATGGCTTGTTGCAGTGCACTTATGTTGATTCCCAGCCATACCTTGGAGGTCATCCTTTTCAGGACTCAAAGTTATTATTTGATGAAGATTCTCCATCATATTTGTTCTTTAATTTTGATGGACATGAGGCCCTAGTCAGCCTAGAACAATCAGAGACTCACACTACCGAGGAGCAGTGTTTTCATCCTAGGGATTTTTGCAGGGATTTGCACATGAAGAAGCAACATGTTTCAAGAGTGGGGAAAGATTATTTCTCTAGACCTGAGCTTGTCCCTTATCTCGTCTCTCATTCTCTGGGAAATCATAAGGTCTTCTTTGGATCTCTCATATCCCCTCAATCCTCAACAAGCAATGGTACTCTGAGAGAGGATGCAGATGAGCCGTCATCTATATGTGGTAGTCCTATTCAAAGATGGAATGATCAGGCTTGTGGCTATTCTTTCCAACATGATTTTCTCCCTCCCACCCATCTCTATGAGTTGTCTTCTATAATCGGTTGCATGCTTATCTATGCTCGTCATTATTTTGTGCTTGACTTATCTTTGTTGTATTATATGATCAAGCACGGGAGGAGATACCTTGATGAGATGTTCAGTAGGTGGTTGCACTGGTTGTATGATTGCACCTAACTGCACCCATAAATGAGACAATATGAGCCCTTGATATGTCAGGAACCCCATGCCCAAAAGTCTTACCCCATCCACCTCATATTAACTACATGGCCTAGAGAGGGTCTTCTTGGGAAACATTTCTTCACCTATGGATTGGCCTACCCAATAGGGCACCATGACAACCCTCACATACCTAAGTTTGGCAAAGTTTATAACGTCTTTGAGCATTTGTTTAATTTGAAAAGGGTGGATTTAATGCACATGTTTGGGTGGTTCTTTTGTTAAATGTGGCTTACTTGGCATGATACATGTGACTTGTGGAATCTTGGAGGGCATATTTGTTTGTCTTTGCAGGACCTTGCCCAGTGGAAGACATTCATGAAGCGACTAGGCCACTTGGACCTTCATAGGGGCTTGAAATCCCATTGGATGGATGTTGTGCCCCACTCATTGGAGGGATAAATGATGAATGTTGCACTTTGAAAGTCGTCCCTAGCACATGATGAAAGCTTGGAACCATGAAGGATGACGTCACCCTCCTATGCCCAAACGTCCCTCTTGGGAGGCATGATGTCACATTTTTTATGGAACGTTTGGCATGTTTAGCACATTTGGTGATGTTGTGAGCTTAAATCCCCACTCTATTGCTTGATTCGGGGATGATGTGGCAAACTTCTAGCATGACGTCCCAGCCTTTGGAGGCTTATCTTCACACGTGCCATCTTGGAGAGGAGTCTTAGGGGCTTATGTCCCATCATTTTGTTATTTTTGGTCAATTTGTAGCCTATGTGGGAAAAGGAACAAGTCGATTTGCTAATTAAGCATTGTAACTTAGGTTTAAGGCCTAAAATCATGGATTTAATTGTAAAGTGGACAAACATGACATGGGTTTTCCTCATATAAATATGAGGCAAGTCATTTGTTACAAATCATAACTCATCACTTCGAAAATTACTCTCGGACTAAAATTTCGACCCTCTTTGGCAATTAGCTCTCTTTTCTTTCTTGTCATTATGGATGCTACACTTGTTTATTGGTGGAATAAAGGCAAGCAATTTCTCTTGGATGCTTCTTCTTGGCATAGGTAAATCCATGCTATCTATGGATGCTTCTTCTATGAATTTCTTTGATAAGTAAGGGTTTTGCATGCTATCTCTTGGATTAGGTAAGGAATTTCTGCAATTATGTGTTCTTCTCCTTAATTTCAAGGTTATACTATCAAACCCTAGGAGGAGTATAAGGGGATACACCCTCTGTCAAGAAATTTTCTTCTACTGTCATTGAAAGGGATCAAGGATTGCTACAAGGAGTAAGCGGATTTACACCCTTGTAGCAAGACCTTGCTAGGGTTTATCTTCTCTAGGGTGTAAGAGGGCTTACACCCCTTGGAGATTATCAAACCCTAGTTAAACTTGAATTTCTAAGCTAAACTATTTGGAGGTTTTGTGTCTTCTTTGGCTCTATAAGGGTTTAATTCTCAAAGAAACCTTTTATTCTCCTTGTTGCCTAGGTTGTTGTCTAAGCAAGAGACTCCATTAACCCAATAGATAAGGCACTAATTGCATTGGAGATTGTATATTGTTACATTGGTAAAAGTGAAATTTGAGAGATTGAATTGTTCAAATTTGGATTTGAAACTTACATGCTTTAGGCTCTCTTGTGCTCAAAGGGCATCTTGATTGGCTAAATGATTGTGTTGGTGTAACAAACAATAAGCTACAACCATTAGGGTTGCAGCAAACTTACTCTCTCATACTCTTTTTCCACTTTTCTACTGCTGAAAATTACTTGTAAGCTGTGATAATAGTTCTTTTGATAATAAGTTATTAATTGGGTGGTTTACTTGCTAATTTCCGTGGTTAGAACTCGTTGTTGTAGAAAAAGTTTGCTACAGCCATTGGGCTGTCATAAATACTTGCAGATAACACTCTTTAACATCCCTCCTTTGCTATCAAAGTCATGGTTTAAACATTGGAAACATTGCATACTAATAACAAGCTTGATTTCCAATATCACGTACTCAATTTTGATGGTTTAATTTGCAGCTGCTATAACTTTGTTATTGTTGATATATAATTGTTTACTGCTGCAATTTTCGGACATTAAGTATAACTTGTTGTTTTCCTTTTGTTCTAGGGTTCATTTCATCGTATTTTGTCTTGGTTTTTGTTATCTAATGTTCGTCTTGCTGGTATTCTTCATTGGAAATTTTTCCTTGACCGATACGCGTCCTCCATCAAGTCCCTAGAACCTTTCATTGTGACATGTTATCTCGCAAACTCTAGGTTGGGCAAAGCCCGACCCAATCCATTGGATGCTAATAACGGTGGGAGAGCTTACCCACTATCACCTTAGATAAACCCTCCCTCGCTTCCGTGAAGGAAGAATCCAACACAAGTGGCAGTCCCGGGTGACCCTAGGGGGAAATGAAGTGGAAAGTGAGAGTATGGAAGTGAAGCCCCTTTAGGTCAATCTAAGAGATGGAAGATGGCTTGGAGATGAGTCTTGGTGATGGTAAGTAGTTTCAAGAGACTTGAGTACATGTAGAAGAGAATTGTACTTGCCGGAGACAAGAGAAATGACCAATATACAAGCCTGAAATAAAGTGGACAAGCAAGAAAAGCTTGTTGTCCTATATTGCAGCAGTAAACAGAAATATATATCAGCAAAAACAATAGCTAGTTACTGCAGGTTTAACCATCAAAATTGTCAAATAATTATTGGACAATGAAGCACTAAAACAATGATAATTTTCCAATACTTAATCATGAACTTTCACGGTAAATTAGGGCTGCCAAATGAAGTTATCAACAAAGTGTTAGGGCAGCCTTATGGCTGTAGCAAACAATTGCTACAGCAGCAAGTTCCAACCATAAAAATCAACAAGTAAACCGTTAGAAAGATAGCCAATAACCAGTAGAACAGTAATCTAGGTTTATAAGTCAATTTCCAAGGTTGAAAAGTGACTAAATGATGTAAGAAAGTGAGTTTTTCTGCAGCCCTAATGGCTGTAGCATTAATTTGTTAATAGCAATGACAATTACAAGGCTAAAGAAAACGCCCTTAGGGCTTAAGCAAGATTGAAGCATAAGCAAAAGTTTTCAGCTTAGACAATTACAATATCTCGTGTTTTTACGTATCCCAATGCAATGATTTTGTTTCTCCTATGCAAGAAGATTAGTGTCTTTAACTATTGGGGTGTGGAATCTCAAAAATTAAAGAGTTAGTTGAGCTACTTCCTTGGGATTGTAAACCCTTTTACTCCCCAAGGCAAGCTAAGCTAGCTAGGATAAACCCTAAGAGGGTGTAAACCCTTTTACTCCTCAGAATTCCTTATGCAACAAAGTATTTCAAGACAAAAATAATGGACTTAGTGGGGTTGTATGCGCTTATACTACCCAAAAGTTTAAGCAAATTAACCTTGAAACAAGAAAAGAAACAATAGCAACAAAGATTCCTTACCTAGTCCAAGCATTAACAAGATAAACCTTTTTCTAACCAAGAAAATCCATCATAGAGCAACAAATAGACCTCCACTAAAGATAGTGCACCATCCATCCATCCAATAGCCAAAGAAAAACCATTACAAGAGAAAGTGACAAGAGAGATATGTAAAAAAGTCCAAGTAGGGCGCAAATTTCAGCCAAGAATGTCTTCACCCAAGTGAGAGCCATGATGAAAATGAAATAGAAGTGATCCTTATTTATATAAATCCTACTAAAAGTGTTTGTCCACTTAATTTAGGGTAAACCACAAAGTAAGGGGGCAACAACCCTTACTTTGTCCCTTTACATTATAAAATTCAAATATCTTTTAAAATGCACATAAGAAACCCTAAAGTGATGTCATCGCTCTTCTAGGGTGACATTTTGGCACCTTTTGCAAGTCGTTGGAGTGGAATGTGGAAGTCGTTGGGCCTTCTAGGGCCTCCCTCTCATGCCCCAGGTCTTTCTCCTCCAAGTCAAGCCTACTCCCATCAAAACGTGCTAAGTGTCAAGCAACAACAACAACACAACTAGAACCCTAGCCCTAGGGTGACGTCAACCTCCTCAAAAGTGACATTTTAGCCTCAAGATAAAATCGTTGGGCTGGCTAAGGATTGGGTTATGTCCTCCATGGTATCTCCTCGGGCCTCCAAAGGTTGCCATCATCATCCAGTGTGCGGGCCATCGTATCCAATCTATGGGCTTCAAGCCCCAAGGAAGCCCAACCTAGGCTTGTTCTTCCAAAACTGTCCACCAACTAGGTCCTGCAAAGACAATGAATACGCCCTCCAAGGATCTCAAGTCAAATTTATCATGATAAGTAAATCAATTCAATAAAAGAGTCATCTAAGCATGTACATCCAAACCACCTCATCAAAATAAAAAAGTGCTCAAAGACCCTATGCAATTGGCCAAGTTCAAGTATGGGAGGGTTGACAAAGCGACCTATTGGGTGAATCATACCTCAAGTTTAAGAGTGTTTTCCGAGTGGATCTTTCTCTAGGTCATGTGGTTGAAGTGACATGGATGGGGGGAAGACTTTTGGGCATGGGGTTCATGACATACAAGGGATTGTAGTGTCTCATTTATGGGTGCCTTTGTAGAGGGTGTGTTGCACCTTTATTTTCAATGCAACCTTTTTCCAAGCCCATTTATTTCCTTTTACTCTTTTAAGATGTTTCCAAGTTGAGGCCAAAGTGGGGCTTCTACCTAAGCATGAAAAACAATGCCCACCTTAACTCTAGCTTGGTCACATCATGCTTCCCTATGTTGAAGACGATGTGTGGGACTTCTACCTAAGCATGAAAAACATTTTCCACACACGCTCTACCTTGGTTGGCATTTTTGCATTTATTATTTTCTTACGGGTCCAATAGGTCTCTTATGAGAGACATTTCATTGTCCTTGGGATCCCTAGGTGAGTATCTAGAAGGTTCATGATTGGCTTTTATCTTTTATCAGCTACAAGCCTCTGGGCCTTCAACCCCTTCTTCCCATGAAATGAGGGTCAATTCCTTCGTGGGTCAATACACTTGAAGATCTCAAAAGGTAAGGGGATGAGGGGATGAAGTGTGGAAAGTGACAAGTATGGTCGAGAATGGTACAATGACTCGTCAAAAGGACCTCCCAGTAGTAAACCTATCCCTAAGGGAAACCCACTTACTAGGGTGCAATGTCAACGACCAAAGTGAAACAAGGAAAAGAGCATAATTTCCAAGCAAACATTACATAATCAAAATAAGTTTAAAATGCAACCGACTCAAATGCCTCAAATATTGAAATGACACTCACCATAATACCTGACTTGTACCTCATGGAGCAAGACCCAATGTCTCCCAAAAGCCAGCTACTGTGGTGGATACCCCCATGATGAACCTAGAACTGTGGTGGTGAAGCGAGCTTCAGTCTGTGCAAGTGGACGTTGTTGGTCAAGCTGTCTCTCGGTACTCCATGTTTGCAACCTAAGGGCCTCAAGACATCATCTCCTTAGTTATCCCTAAGAGTTGGGGATAACATGACCTATAGGGGTGTTCCATTCTTCCCCTTGGATTCTCCCTTGCAATACCCCTAGGGTCACCCAGGAAGTCTCCCTTGTGTTCGACTTTTCCTTCACTTAAACAAGGGAGATATCTATTGAGGTGACAGTGATAGGTGTCTCCAGTTGTGTCACACACTTGTTGCTTGGTTTGGGCTTTGCCCAAACTACAAATTGTGCGATAACAGGTTCAACACAAATTTCGACGGGTATTCAAGGCGTCAATGGGTTGGTATTCAATGTGTCAACACAACAAGCTACAACCTGCAAGTTGCAACCAATTTCAAGTGTTAAAATGCTTGTGGAGGGCAGCGATCACATGACCTGTAAGCGTTTTGTGCTCCAAGAGAAGATAAGAAGATAGCTTTAATAATGTCCAACAAATCACCACAAAAGTAGGTCAATGGGACTGAAGATTACAAGTATGAGTACAATGCGGGAGTGCAAACACATCTCCTAGATAATGCTAAGAATAACATGAAGAAAGAAACCTAAAGAAGTGTATCCTCAAAAAATGTATATAGCCGTGAGGTGAACCAAAATATAAATGAGTATGTCCGACTCAAAATTCTATCGAGAGAGAGAGAGAGAGAGGTCTGGCGATGAAGGTGTCAAAGTCTCCCAAATCGGATGGCTGAAGGCAAGGGAGGAGAATTGGACACTAGCTCGCTATCAAAGTCCTCATGAACTATTAGGGGGTCTGACCGTATGATCGTACGGGGTATGTAGGAGCGGGGCATACTCATAGCATCCAAGGCTAAAAGAAAGAAACTCTGAATAAATCATTGGTAGCTCATCTAAATCTGGGAGGTAGTCTGACAAGCAGGAGGCATCCTGTTCTGGTTCCATCTAGAGCTAACCCCTCTATCTCTCTAAGCATATGGGCTAATGTTTGGTTCGGCACCTCCGAACCGGTCTCGATGATAATGATCTGACTCCTCGAGGGGGAGGCTAAGGAGAGAAACTAGGTCTCAACAATCTGTTGTCTGGTACATTATGCGGTTCTGCCTACCACTTGTTGCTTCGATCTAATGGCTAAAAGTATGAGGTGATCGTCCTACTCGCCCCAAGGCAGGGTATAGCGTGCAAGAACTAAGGTCTGTGGCTGAAAAACTCCTTGATGAAAAGGGCTAGGCATCTATTATCCTGGTACCGAAAGAAAGTAGAGAGTAAACTCCCCAAATCCCTATAGAGACAATGGTATTCTCCTCTGATCTCATAGTATATGGGGCACCTAAATATGAGGTGCATCTCTATCTCCAGCTCCTGCAAGTGGCATATCTAGCAGATCCTATCCAACTGGGCGTTGTCAAAACATTTGACCTTTTGAACTTTTTCACCGTAATCCGACAAAACAGATCATGGTGAAATCGCCATTTTTTGTTATTTAAATTGCATTTTTGATGCATAAATGGATTCAGCACCCTAGAAAACCCTCGGAGCACTCGAATTATACAGATGAAATCACTCAAATCTAGAATTCCAACAATTTTTGGTCAGATTTCGAACAAAATTGATCGGAAAATATGCCTATAAAAACGCCAAAAAGTTGAACGTTTAGACTATTCGTATTCGACCGTGGTATATGGTGGTCTGTCTCAATCCAAATTCAAAGAGATCCAACCTAGAACTGTCCGAGAGGGATACTGAGTGAGTGCATCCAATGCCTGTGAGTATAAAGGGGGCAGAAAACGATACCATCTCTCAACTCCAAAAACTTCTCTAAGTAGAAGGACATCTTTGAGCCTAGGCGCATCAAAGGTGAGGTCCAAGTGACTTGAATGTATAGCCTATAGATGTCCTCTCTGATAGCCTGATTCAGTACCTGTCTTGTAGGCAAGAGATGGCGCAGTGCATCAAGGGAGAAATTGAAGGGGGGGAGGCACTCTTGGAAGATAGTCATCGACTGGAGAAGCCAATATGCCTCTCATAACCAACCATGTTTACGGTCTCGGGGGGGATCCAAAGCAAGAGCCTCTGAGGAGAAAAGATCGAGGTAGGGGCACCTCTCTCTCCCAATGGTAATCTCTGAGAGATCCGACTCTATGAAGGAAAGAGACCAAGTGGAAGATGACATCGAGGCGTAATGGGTGGACATGGACACCAAACTCTACATGTGCACATTACAAGTCAATGGAGAGTCGGCGCTAATTACAAGATTAAAATCGCAGGCAGGTTACACAATTATTTACAAGGTTATTTACAGATTATTTGCAGGGTTAGGTTATTAACAAAGTTATGCAGGGGTTATCTAGGAGTTAATTATAGATTATTTACGAGACTAATTACAAGGTATTTACGGGGTTATTCACTACTTATTCACTAGGTTAATTACATGATTAAATATAACTTATATTTATAAAAAACTATAAATTTATTAATATTAATTACAGGATTAAATATAATTATAATTATAAAGAATTATAAATTTATTAATATAATATATATATATATATATATATATACATCTAGTCTAAACGTTCGACTTTTGGGGATCTTTATGGGCATATTTCTTGATTATTTTTTCCCAAAATCCAGCCAAAAATTGTTGGAACTCAAGATTTGAGTGATTGAGTCTGTATAATTTGAGTAACCCTAGGGTTTTTCAGGGTGTTGAATCTTCTTATGCATTCAAAAATGCAATTTAAACAACAGAAAATTGCGATTTCACCAAGATCTATTACACCGGATTCCGATGAAAAAGTTCAAAAGGTCGAATGTTTAGACAATGCCTATATATATATATATATATATATATATATATATATATATATATATATATATATATATATATATATATATATATATATATATATATATATATATATATATATATATATATGTATATGGACAAACCTAATGGCAAATCTTATCCGAACCTCATCGCTAAAGTCAAATTCGAATCGAACTTCAACCTTGTTGAACTCAAACTTGTACCCAAACCATGTGACATTGCTCCCCATATATGAAAATGTTCCAATCTAGAAACTTCTTCTTGAAGGAAAGTACTAAATATCAATGTTCCCCCAAGTTTTTGAGATGCAAGAGCATATGAGCGGGGAAACACACATTGGGGACACGTCAAGACACCCCCTAACAATAGCAATTCATCCCAATGTAAATTCATCATTGTGCAATGTAAACACTAGATTCAAATTTGTAAATGATAAAGACACAATTCATCAATCACCATTGCTATTATCATATTTCACATTGAAGCAATGATACATGCACACCAAAAGTTCAAATTTATAACTTACAACAAAATGAAATACATTGATTCAAATTCCAAATAGTACGAAGCAAACACTAAAATATAGATACTAATGTCTGAAACAGTATATTAAAATTACTCAAAAATAGTAAAGAGTGACAAGTCAAACACTTGGTCAAAAATATCTAAAGTCAAAAATTACAACTGAAAATTAACAATGGTTAATGAAAACTAAATGTGGCTAAAAGAATTCAACATCAAATGAGAATCAAGGAGTCAATGCCACCGATTGATCCTATACAACCATATATTCTACAAAGGCATCAGGACCATCAATGGGAGAGTCACTATCTAAGTTAGAGTCACTCTCACAAGTAACCAAGTAAAATCATGACTCACTCTCATCTCAGAGTCAAATGCTAAATGACTTGTAAATAGAAAATAAGAGAGATGTATAGGTAAAGGTGAATTAAGTTTAGTACTTTACTAAGTCTCTTGTTTTTCTAACCTCTTTTATGTTTTTCAAAGTTTTTGTGCATTTTGAAATAAAAATGAGGGGGGCGCCCAAAAACCCCCTTTTTTGCGAAATGTGTCTTGCTTTTTGGGAGGGAGCACCCCCCCTTTTAATGAAATGTGTCTCAATCTTCATGAGGCACCCACAAGCCCCCCTTTTTACAAAATGCATCCTACAACTTAGTGAAATGTCTTAAGGTGTGTTCCACAGAGTTTCGCAAAAAGGGGCACATGGCAAAACGTTTCGCTACAACCTCTCAAGTTGACTGAGCTTCCTGCTCTCAAATACAATGGGGTGTCCTCCCTGCATCAAAACTGCCCTGATACCCTCGTCGGATGCGTCGCACTCTAGTACAAATGGCAAGGTCAAGTCTGGTAATGCCAACACTGGACAAGTGCCCATGTCTTTCTTCATGTGATCAAAGGCATTTTGGGACTCGTCGGTCCATATGAAAGCCCCATGCTTCGTAAGATCCATCAACGGTGCTCCAAGCTGAGAAAAACCCTGGACGAACCGCCTGTAATAATTGCACAGCCCAAAGAAACTCCTCAACTCTGTCACGTTCCTAGGCGTTGGCCAATCCAGAATGGCCCTGATCTTCTCCTGGTGCACCTGTACCCCCTGTGCACTAATGATGTGGCCCAAGTAAAGAAGCTCTATCATTTCGAACTCACTTGGACTCATTGGCATATAATGATTGTGCCTCCATGATACTCAATACCTCATCCAGATGCCTCATGTGCTCCTAACATGTCTTGTTGTAGACCAAGATGTCATCGAAGAAAACCAAGACTAATTTCCTCAACTGATCTCTGAATATGTGGTTCATGCAAGACTGGAATGTGGCGGGTGCATTGGTTACCCCAAATGGCATAACCAGGAACTCGAAATGTCCAAAGTGACATCGAAATGTCGTCTTCTCTATGTCCTGCTGTCGGATGTTGATCTGATGAAACCCAGAGCGTAGATCAATCTTTGAGAAAAAAACAACCCCATGCAGTTCATCCATTAATTCGTCAAAATGCGAGATAGGATACCGGTTCTTGATGGTTTTCTTGTTCAAGGCCCGGTAATCAATGCACATCCTCATGCTGCCATCCTTCTTCAGAACTAAGACAACTGAAAAGGCGAATGGGTTGTTGCTCGGTCTGATGTATCACATCGCTTGCAATTCCTTGATTGCCTTCTCTATCTCATCCTTGAACCTCCTAGGATGATCATAGGTTTGGCCCCCTCCTCCAACTCAATGGTGTGCTCAAACCCCCTGTCAGGTGATCTCCCTGGTGGAATCGACCCAAAAACTTGTTGATGTCGTCCCAACAAGTTCTCGATCTCTATATGATACTGTTGTTGGCCCTCTGAATCCTTTTGCGTAGTGATCCAGTACTCTGCGGCATATGCTACCTCCCCATGTCTGAAGATCCTCTCCATCCTCTTAGCTGAAACTGTCCTGGGTGCTCCCGTCGACATACCTCTCAAAACAACCTTCTTCCCATCATGATCTCTGAACCCCATCTCCAAGGTTTGGTAATTGCTGGTGATTTTTCCTAAGGTAATCATCCACTGAACTCCCAGCACCACATCTGTGTCAGATAGGTCAACCACATAAAATGTGTCTCTCAGTGTGTAGTTGCCTAACTTTATCTCCAAGTCCAGAACTCTGTCTAGACATTCCACTGTGTGGCCATCTGCTACTGCAACATCAAACCCCTCAAACTCCTCTGTTTGAAGTGCCCGTCTCGATACCAATGAAGCGTCAATGAAGTTGTGGGTGGCCCCACCATCTATCAGGGCAATTGCTTGTTGCCCTTGAATAGTCCCTCTGATCTGGAGGGTATCATACCTGGGAACACCAGAAAGGGTTGTTATGACTCCTCCCTTTGCTAGTTTCCATCTGTTAGCCTGCTCAGGCGATTGTGGAACTATCGGAGGATGGGCTCTTGCCGTTGTCGGTGGTTTACGGGGAGGTTGCTGGACTCATCCCCTGAGCTAGTGGATCCACTGTCCTGCTCCTCCTCCTCACTGTCCACACTCTCTGTTGCCACCTCAATATAACGAATCTCTCCCTTGCCCATGCACCTGTGGCCTATGACCCAAGGGTCTCTGCAGTTGAAGCAAAGCTTCTTCCTCATAAGCTCCCGCCTCGTCTCATCATCCGCCTTCTCCTTGCCCTTCCATTCTCTCTGGAATGGCTTCCTGTCTCGATCCTTCTGGGGTACGAAGGGTTTGGAAAAGGGTTTAGTCCTTGGCACTGAGTCTGCCAAATCTCGAGTGAGTAGGATGGCATCCTCTAAGGTGCGCGGCCTGTATCCCTTCACCCATCCTCTCAAAGGCTCTATAAGCCCCTCTATAAATAGCATGATCAGCCTAGGCTCTGATATATCTGTCACTGCCACGACTACTTGCTGAAACTCTGTGATGAACGCCTCTGCTGTGCCAGTTTGTCTCCACTGGGCTAGATCCCTGAAGTGGATCTTGGGATCCCTCCCGTCAAACCTGTCAATGAGTCTCTCTGTGAACTCCCTATAGGAGGTGATGCCACTGTGACCCAATGTCACCAATCCATGATGCCACCACTCATGTGCCTCACCCTCCAAGTGTAAGGTAGCGAAACTAATGGCCTCTGTCTCGGTCATTTGGTTGAGCTTGTAGTATGTGTCTAGCTTATGTACCCAAGCTCCGGTGGTGCATTTGGACGATCTGTCGAAAGAAGGTATGGTGAGTTTACCAACTTTGTGGATGAAATCAATGTTAAGCCCCTGCTGCTGCGGTCCTCCTCTTTGTGGCTCTCTAGGGCGATTCCTGAGTCTAAGCCCACAGTACTCGACTAGGGTCATGTCCTGATGGAAGTCATGGCCCAATGTTGCAAACTCCCTCCTGTACTCTGCAATGTCCTCTACATGAGTCAGCGACCTTCATGCTATCGGTAGTTGTGCTGCTACTGGGGGTGCCCTCTGGAAACTGGGAAACAAAGGTCTGGGAATCCTACTCGAAGAGGTGTATGTGCGAGTAGGAGATTGAGGTCTACTGCCTGCCCTCGGGTTTCCCTGTGTTGCATGTGGGGCTTGTGTGCCTGGGGTGCCCACTATAGCCAATCTATCAGCCATTTGTGCCAAGGACTAAGTCATGGCCCGCTGACTAGCTACCATATCATTGATAACCTGCATGAGGGTTGCCTCTTGCTCCATGGGGGCCTTACCACTGCCCTCTGGTCGCTCATATCTGTCTCCTAGCATCCTCTCTGCCTCACGCTCAACCTCACGCTCCGCCCTTCTCTCTGCTTCCCAGTGCGACTCTTCCTCTTCCTCTGAGCTGGGAAGGAAAAGAGGAAAGTCAGGCCTAGACCTTCTTTCCTTGCGCCTGTTGTAAATGACATAGTCGTCACCTACGTGCTCATGGCCATCTGGGTCTTATGCTGCACTCATCGTCTTTAGTCACAGGCTGGCAGGACTAAAGCTCTAATACCACTGTAATGTTCCTGACTTGGCTAGTCTAGGAAATGTTGCTAAAATATATGTAGGATCAATGGTTTACAGCATATAAATGATCATACAAATAACAGATGCGAAAAAGACTACAAAGTTTATATTATGATATCTCTGCGAAGTACAAATGCCGAATGTGGCTGAATAAAATGAATCCCTCGGCTAGATCAAATGGCAAAAGGATCTTAGCCAGAATACAATAAGCAAACTAAAAGATAATACCCGATAGTAAATGAGTACTGCGGAGTCAATGGATGAGATGGAATTGTGGCAACTCACACGGTAACTGCTGGAAGTCCAGAAAGTTCGCCCTTGTGGCTAAACTTTTCGAAATGGGCTAGAAACTGTCCCAAATGGTGTGCCCTGCTCTTGCTCTCAGTCCCGATGACTGACCGGCCCCTCTGCTAATGTGTCTGGATCCCAGATGGATCCCCCTGGGCGAATGTGCCACTCTCTCACTGGAAAAATGCGTCCTAGTGATTCCACCGTCGGAATCGACTAGATGTGTCTCAAAATGATCGCCTTGGCCTACTAGGAAATGGGTCGAACGGGTTTCCCTAGATCTGATTTGGTGATCACTCAGGAACCCCGAATGTGTCCGCCAAAAGTGTTGCACTCCCAACTCTAGAAAATGCGCCCCAGATGATTCCTTAGTCGGAATATGACGAGGAACCAGACGAAAGATGCGCCTTGCCTTCCTCTCAACTGGGTCGGAGGGGAATCTCTAAACTCTCCCTGGATGGGACAAATCGATCCACTAAACCTCCTCAGGAGTTGCGCCCTCACCCTAGATAAGTGTGCCCTTGCTGCTGGACCCTTTGTAACTGCTATGGTAGAATGATGGAAGACCTGTGTGATCTTCCCGATGACTAGGGTGTGTCTCTCAACACCGAAATCAACCAACTGGTGTCTTCCTCCTAAAATCCACTAAACTATCTCTCCTAAGATGCGCCTCTCTCCTCAATGGCAAGTCATAATCTGCATGATAATGAATTAGGCCGTTGACCCTTCTCTTATAGCTTTACTAAGCCCTGATTCACTGTTGAAACCCTAATTCACTATTGACTTCTAATTTTAGCTTGTTTGTTCTATTTTTAGCTCATAATGACTTAAAAGCGCTTTTAACCACTTTTAGCTCAATGTCACTTTCTGAACATAACACCTTTGACTGGAGTGACCTCTAGTAACCCTGTTTACCCCTTTTCTGGCCCTGGCTATAGTCTAACGGGGTGGTTTAGACTATTAAGCCTCTTCTCTGGAGCTCCTATTTGGAAAGGGACATTACAAAAGGCCTCCTCAGGAGTCTTCCTCCCCAGAGCTCTATGGGGACTCTTGTTCTACAAATACATTGCAGTACTACAAGCTTCTGCCCATAAGTAAAATGGCAATGCCTAATCATGCAGCATCGATCTCGCTGCACCAACAATGGCCCTATTCTTCCTCTATGCAACCCCATTTTGTTGTGAGTTGTAAGGAACGGTCTACTGCCTCCCAATACCCTATTGGTTGCAGATGTCTGCAAACTCTATGGAGGTATACTCAACCTCATTGTCCAACCGTAAGACCTTCATCTTTCTTCCTGTCTGGTTCTCCACAAGAGCCTTAAACTCTTGGAACCTCTTGAAGACCTCGCTCTTGGTCTTTATGAAATAGATCCAGGTCTTCCTGAAGTGGTCCTCAATGAAAGTCACATAGTACTCACAACCACCCAAGGAAACTCGTCACATGGGCCCTATTACCCCCTCACATTAGGGGTAACTATGGAGATCATGTCTCGAGGTCCACATGTAGCAGACATGGAGTGTCGAGAGTCAGATTGACTAGCATAGCCTCACAAGGCCCCTCCTATTCATTGATGCATCATCATATGTCACTAGCAGCAGAGCAGCATCCATCACACTCACCTGGCCCTAGAGGACAACAAGTCTTGCTTCATGAGGTAATAAGTCTAGTATCATGGTAAGTGTCACCCTAATAATTGAAGCATTTGAATATGTTGCAAAGAATTCTTTTTTGATTACAGAATGTTTTCTTGGAATTTATACTTTCTACCTTATTTAACCTTGGTGGGTGTCATTTTGTCCTAGTAAGTTGGTCACCTAGGGAATAGGGTGCTACTGGTGGTTTCCTTGAAGACTCATCGTCCACTCTCGATCATACTTATCACTTTCCACACCTCTTTCCTTCTATCTCCTTATCTTTTGGGATTTTCGGGAGTACTGACCCAAGAAGGGATTGTACCTAATTTCATGGGAAGAAGGGGTTGAAGGCCCAGAGGGGAAAGTAGCTGGAAAAATATAAAAGCCAAATCATAAACCTTCCAAATGCTCGCCCAAAAGGTCTTGAGAAACAATGAAGCGTTATCTCTTAAAAGCATAAGACCTGCAAAAGCAAAAGCTCACATATATAGATGTCTCGCTTGTTGAGGGATCTACACAAGTGCGTTACAAGCTATACTTTACACCTATGGCATTGTGTACCTCTCCCTTCAAGTGACATTGGGTACTGCCTCCCAAGTTCTATGTTACACATTTTAGGTACCCAGTTGTTCTGGACATTAATTAATCAATGGCAATAAAAGGGCTTGGAAAAAATGTTGCATCGCGGACGAAGGGTAGCACACTCTCTACAAAGGCACCCATAATGAAACACTACGATCCCTTGTATGTCATGAACCCCATGCCCAGAAGTCTTACCCACTTCACCTCACACTCATACATGACTTGATGGGTTTCTCTTAGGAAACACCTTTGACTTGAGGACTGACTAGCCCAATAGGATGCCTTGACACCCCTCCCACACCTAAATTTGAAAAATTGTAAAACGTCTTTCACCATTTTTTTAGTTTGAATAGGGGGGTTTGATGTACATGTTCGAGTGGTTTGATTATTATATGTGGCTTACTTGTCATGATACTTGTGACTTATGGCCCCTTGGAGGGCATACCTATTTGTCTTTGAGGAACTTGCTCGGTGGACAGGTATTCATGAGGAGATGATTAGTTCGAACCTTCATGAGGGCTTGAATCCCAAGGATGGATACAGAGACCCCATGCCTGGGGCTAGATCATGATGACCAGTTCCACAATGAGGGAAGAGGATGTTTCCCTTGGAAGCACTCAGACATGACCCTAGGATAGCATTCCACCTCCTCCCACTTGGACGTTGGCCTTTGGAGGCCCAGAGGACACCTTCCTAGCCTATGATGTCACCTAGGGCTAGGGTTTGATGGTTTGTGATGGAGGATGTCCTTGACAATGATGTTGACAAGTGTGGGTAGGGATCAGGACCTTTGGAGGCTTAGCGCCATGCTTCTCCAGCTCAATGTCTCCATGAGGAGGCCTAACGTCACCCTCTTTTCGGGCTATTTTTGTAAAAAATTTAATTTATTTTTTATTTTATGAGCAAATTGAGAAGTAGGCTCTATTATCCCCTAGCCTACGGATAACTAAGGAGATTATGTCTCGAGGCCCACAGGTCCTAGACATGGAGTACCGAGAGCCATATTGACTTAAGCTTGGCTCAAGAGGGCCCATCTTCCATCTTCAGCGCCTCCACCTTGTCAGCAACAGCAGCATCCATCCCATCGGCATGGTCCTTTAGCAGCAGTAGGTCTTGCTCCATGAGGTAATGAGTTCGGGTATCATGGTATGTGTCACTTTGATTCTCAAAACATTTGAATATGTGCATTTAATTCTTTTTGCTTCTGACGTGTGCTTGGACTTTATGCCTTTCCACTTGTCCACATCTGGGGGGAATGACAGGATGCCCTAGTAAGCTGGTTCCCATAGGGTTTGAGTTGCCACTAGGGGGTTCATGAAAGGTCATCGTCTGTTCCCACCATACTTACCACTTTTCATCTTTTTCCCTCTCCTCCATCCCATACACTAGTTCGGGTATTGGGTTTGTCAAGCTAGCAAACGGTTGTACCTTACCTTGTGGGAAGAAGGGGCTAAAGGCCCAGAGGGTAAAAGTAGCTGGCAAAAGATAAAAGCCAAAAGAATAAAACCTTCAGATGCTTAGCATGTTATCCCCGCTTTTTAGGGGTAGCTAGGAGATCATGTCTCGAGGCCCACAGGTCCAAGACATGGAGTACCGAGAGCAGGATTGACCTGAGCATGGCCCTGGAGGGCCCATCCTTTTCTTCTTCCATCAGCTTTATCTTGTCAACAGCAGTAGCATCCATCACCATCGGCTTGGTCTTGTATCAGAAGAGGTTCTTGCTCCATGAGGTAATTGGTCCAGGTATCATGGTATGTGTCACTTTTGATCATTAAAACCTTTAAATATATGCATCTGATTTCTTTTATCTCTAACAACTACTTGGATCTTACATGTGCCCACTTGACCATGCTTGGGGGAATTGACAGGGTGCCCTAGCAAGCCTGTGCCCATAGCTTTTGGTTTGCCACTAGGGAATTTCTGAAAAAGCCATCATCCGCTCCCATCATAGCACCACTGTTTCATCTTATCTCCCGCTCATTTATCCCATTCCCCTTGTCTAGGCATTGGGTTGACCTATTTGCAGGGTTGCATCTTATCTCGTGGGAAGAAGGGGCTAAAGGCCCGAAAGGTAAAAGCAGTTGGTAAAAGACAAAAGCCTAGAAATAAAACCTTGAGATGCTTGACCCAACGATCCCCGAGAAGGCAATAAAAGGCCTCTCAGCAAAAAACAAGAGAGACCCAGAAAATAACAAAACAAGACCTAATCAAAGGATAGGGGGTCTCATCACGAGCCAGCCTATTAGGTCCATGGGTACCAAGCAGTATGACATTGCAACCATCTGGTTACCACGCCAGGGCAGTGACCTTTGGTTGCATGGCCAAGGGAAAGGGGGTCTCATCACGAGCCAGCCTTCTCATCTCTGTAAAAGTACTTGTGGGTAACACTGTCAGCTCTGGTCACCATGCCAAGGCAGTGTCCCCTGGTTAGTTCTTGAATAAAAAGAAAAAGAAGAAAAAAAGAAAATAAAAGAATAAAGCAAGAAAAGAAATAAAGGCAAGAATGGGCTTGGAAAAAATGCATCCATGACAGGTACAACGCGCCTTCTACAAAGGCACCCACAGGTAACATTTATGCATCCTTAGCCCTCACTGCACCCACATGTTTGGACATCCCCTAGCCACATCACCTCACTTACATGGCTTGGATGAGATCTTCCTGGAAACTTTCCTTTTCTTGTGGACACTAGCCCAATAG
>JASDQU010736832.1:360412-376981 GCA_032191745.1 Picea mariana | reverse complement strand
GAGAGCACGAGGCCTTGTTTTTGCAACGTCGGAGTGAGCCTCTCTCCCCTAGGGTTCTGTCTTTGAGGCCCTGCTTTAGCAACACCTTGAAACTTTTCCCTCTAGTCCTTTGAAATCTCGTCTCCCTCAACCTATGCGTCCTTCACTTATTGACTCCATTCTACCCTAAGGCACTGATCCCAAGACCTCCAACGTTGAAGTAGTATTGGATCTAAACACTCTCAAACCTTTTGAAATTGAAATCCTAACTACACTAACCCTAGCCTAGACTAACCTACTAACCCTAAGTTGTTGACGTCATCATTGAATATTTCATCTTTATTGCAGCAACGTTTTGTCTTTTGAGTAATTGAATGATAGTTGAAGGCATTAATTGAGTTAAGAAGTTATTTGTTATATTGAATGTTGTATCATTCTAGTATTTATTGATGAAGTGACATTACTGCCATTACTATTTTGTAAACATTGACTTCATCAACATTTACCTTTAAATTGCTCATATTGAATATCAGATAGTCTTTAATGTATATGAAGTACTAACCAAAGCCTGCATATATCAAGTTTGTTGTTGCTTTATTGGCTATAAGTCGGACTATCTGCTTTGGTGGTGATCTGTGAATGGGGAAATTTGTCATTGTCTGATTATTCTTTGAAGCCTCTTCAAAACCCCAGGTCACCGGGGACGTCTCCCCTGGGCCTAACCTCCCTAAAGAGAAAGAACCTACCCATCGTGGTGACATTGGGTGGGGTAGGTTCTTGTTACACCAATTTGGCCTTCTACCTTATAGCCTCTACTCCTAGCTACCAACTGTGCGATAACATAGCCCAAGGATCCCCGAGAAAGCAATAAAAGGCTTCTCGGCAAGAAACAGAGGAACCCGTAAATAATAAAATCAAGACCTAGTTGGAGGATAGGGGGTCTCATCACGAGCCAGCCTATTAGGTCGATGGACATGTAGCGGTATGACACTACCATTCAGCTGGTCACCACATCAGGGTAGTGGCTCTTGGTGGCATAGCCAAGAGAAAGGGTGTCTCATCATGAGCCAGCCTTCTCATTTCCGTGAGATGCTAATGGTTAACATTGTCACCATTGGTCACCACGCCAGGGCAATGTCCCCCAACTAGTCTCTTGAAAGAAAAAGCAATAAGATAAAAAGATAAAAGGCATGAATGGGCTTGGAAACATTTGCATCCATGACAAGGTGCATCTCACCCTCTTCAGAGGCACCCGCACGTAAGCCATGCATTCCCCTGTCATCACTACACCCATTGCTCATACATCCCTTAGCACCTCACCCACTTACATGGCCTGGATTTGTCTTCACCCGGAAACAATCTACATCCAATGAGAAGTAGCCCAATAGGACATCCTAGCGTCCCCTCCAAACCTGGCTTGTAGAATAGCATAACGTCTTTGAGCACTTGTCTGGGAAAGGGGGTTTCATGCACATGTTTAAATAAATTGATTATTAGATGTGATTGACATTGCTATGATCCATGTGACTTATGAGCCCGTGGAAGGCGTACTTGTTATTGTTGCAGGGCCACACCCGACGGACAGGTACACATGGGGAGATGATTAGTTCGGACCTCCATTGGGATAAAAGCCCACCAGATGGATGCTGAGACCCCAGTCGGGGAAAGGACAGATCAGAGGTTTGCACCGGAGAGAGAGAAGAACGTTCCACCAGAGACAACCTGGCAGGCTTGATCTCAAGGGGGTCTTTCCCTTCTCACTATGATGTAGGCCTTGGAAGGCCCATGACATCACCTATGTGACCCATGACGTCACCCAACGTTTTGGACACTTTGGAGGCAGTTGTGTGCCAAGTGGCACATGTGGTTTGATTCAGAGGCCCAAGGAGGCCTACCGTTTTGATCCTAGAGGCCAACGTTGCCCTAAAAAGGCCTAACGTCACCCTAAAAGGGCATGACGTCACCTTTTCTACTTGATTTAGGGTTATATTATGTCATTTAATGTAAAAACTGGATATTACATGTAACTAGCCATGTCGGCCTTTTTGACCTGATTCTAGTCATTGAAACTGTATAAATAAGGGTTTTTCCCTTGTATTATTTCATCATCTTTCACTCACACTTAGTGAGGTCTGAAATTTGCGCCCTACTTCGGGTTTATTGGCTGAAATTTTAGGTGCACTTGTTGAAGGAGACTAATTTTGCACTGTTTTGGAAATTTTCTTGGTGGAAGTGTTCAACTAGGGTTTTTGCTTAATGATTCTTGATGAATGTAAGTAAGATTTCTGCAATTCTTCTTAATTGAATGGTTATGGTTATGTTTATCTTGCATTTACATTAAGATTATGAAATTGCTAGTGTAAAACCCTAGGAAGCCAAGCACATGTTATTGTCCTTGCTTTAGGAGCTTTTACCTACTAGATTTTTCCAAAAAGCCGATTTTTCGTGAGGCTTTTGCTAAGGGCCTTGCCATTGCAACACCCTAGCACCTTTGCTTCATCCAAGCCGTCATTTGCTTCATCTTTGAGATAAAGGAGGAAAAATACTAAGGCCTAGGGTTACCTACACCTTAGTAGCTATTTTCCCCCTAGGGTTTGGTAGTTGAAGCCTTGGGTTACCAACACTTCAACTATTAACCTCTCTTGTCTTTGGCTCTCTTACTATTATATTTTCCTTCAACATTTGCTGCCACCTAATAGACTCCATTTTCCCTAAAGGTACTAATCTAAGACTTGATATTGAGTGATTGACCAAAACAACTATCAAAACCTACACCTTAAGCCTTCTACTAACCACTTCAAACATTAGAATAGCCTAACCTACTAACTTTGTTGCTGTTGTTACTAAAGTAAACTACAGCCATATTTTGCAGCATTAAAAGCATCTAAAAGCAATTGAAAAAGTTGATTAATGCATCACCTTACTTGCTTCAGACAAATGCTAATATTTTGATGTTAATGATTGATTATTCTTGGTCATTTTGAAGCTATTTAAGGCACTCATTGTGAAGTTATTGTCTTATAAATATTGTTGCTATAAATTTGTGTTTACTTCACCATTATATCAGCCATTGCTTTTATTGATAAAGTACGTGGTTTTATGAAGTGCTAACAGCAAGTTGTACTTGCAAAAGACATTAATAACCTCTCCCTTAAACCTCATTTCCTACAATTAATATTACTCTAAACAAATAAAATAATTAAAATTAGAAAATGAATAATAATTAAAAATATAAATATAAATTTATTCTAAACATTACATTATTATACTATTAACTTTATACTTTCAAATAAATTATAAAACTAATAATCAAACACATTTGATTTCATTAATTAACTTGAATAACAATTAGAAACTTTACTTCATTCTATAATTAACATCAATTAAACTTTATAAATAATACATTAAAAATAAACAAAAATTACAAATTAATTAATAATTCAACATATAAAAAAACCCTAAATCCTTAAAAAAACCCTAATCCTTTAATAAAAAATAAAAATAAAAAATTCTAAGCTTTTAGAAGCCGACTTCAAAACTTTAGGTTTCCACCCGTAGGTCACTATATATCTTCACTCTTCAGTTTCTTCTTTACCCGGGCTTAGATGTCCTGATGATGGGTACTGATATGGACTCGAAACATCGACCTCCGATAAACAATAATGCGGTTTCTCTGAATCCTCAAAACATATTTTCTTGTTGTTTTGTTCCAGGCAGGTACATCTTGATATTTCATTACTTCATTGGTTAAAACCCTGGAACTTTTTGATCAGTGGTGACTTGTGAGAGGGGACCCTTTACTAACCATCTTAACCTTTCCTTCTCAAACCCCCAAGTCATCGGGGACGTCTCCCCTGGGCCATCAACCCTAAATAGAAAGAGGCATCCTATTGAGGTGACAGTGATAGGATAACCTCAAGTTACGCCAATTTGCTCTCCATTAACCTTTCCTTTGATCAAAAGTACAAATTGAGCGATAACAGGCTCAAAACTGTGAAAAGACACAACTATTGGGTAATTAAGCTAGGATTTTCCATATAAATATGGCTGGCTAAATTCATTTTTTCATCATAACTCTCCCATTAAAGGAGAGGACTGAAATTTGCACCCTCTTTAAGGGTTATTGACTGAAATTACTAAGACGCACTCTCTTCGAGACTTGTTTGGATGCTTCTTTGATCATTTCTTGGTGGAATTTTGGCAAATCTAGGGTTTTATGCTTGATCATTCTTGGTGAAGTAAATCTGCAATTTTCATTTCATGCTAAATGTTTATGGTATGTTTACTTATTCATATTGAAGATTATGAAATTGTTTGCTTGAAACCCTAGGAGTAAGAAACATAAGGTGCCTCTTTCTTGCTCTTTGTTTTGTTAAATTTTTCCTAAAAGGATCTTGTATGGACAAACTTCTAGAGCCCTAAAGTGCTGGCACTTTAAAAGCTTTGTCTAGTTCTTGTTGCGTGAAATATATTTCAAGAGTCTAAGAATAGGAGAAATTGGTAGGGCCTAGAAGTGCCTACACCCTAGTTGAATCTTCTCTTTAAGGCTTGGTGCTTGAGGACTTAAGGTGCTACTTCTCAAGCTTCCACCTTGTTGTCTCTTAGACAATTATAATCATTGTTATTTCTCCAAGTTATTGATTGATATAATTGACTCCATAAGCCCTAAAAGGCACTAGTTCTTGCTTCTCTTTTGTTGGAAGTTTGATCAAACGCTTAAACTCTATTCTCTTAAGCTTATACTAACTAACTCCTAACACTAACTTAGCCTAGATCTCTAACTTTCTTGCTGCTGTTATAAATGTATGTTACAGCCATCTAACTGCTGCAAACTTTCTGCATAATTGACTTTCAATGCTAGCTAAACACTTCAGAAGTTGTTTGTGACAATTGATCATCATTCTATATAGTAAATGTCATCTTTTCACTATCTTTTCAAGCACTTCCAAAGAGTATTTGTTGCAGCTGTTACGATTTATTAATTGCTGTTGTAAACTTATTAATTGCTGCAATTTTATATCAGCTAGCATCTATTCATTTAGTTCACTGTCTTTTGAGGCCAAACTATCATATTTGCACTTGTATTTGCCATATATTATTTTTCTTGTCTTGTTCTGGGCAGGTACACTTCATCACCCTCTTTGCCTCATCCTTCTTGGACATTAACCTTGTGAATCACTTGACATGAGTGACCAGTGAGAGGGGGGTACTTCCTTATCCTTATCTTTAGCTTACCCAGCCCTTTAGGTCACTGGGGATGCCTCCCTTGGTTTGGACTTACATCCATTCCTAAAAGTGGGGATTTCCTATTGAGGTGACAGTGATAGGATATCCTATTTGTTATGCCAATCTCCTTTACTTGTCTCGGGCTTTGGACAAGTATAGATTGCGCGATAACAGGCCCACACACATCATCAGTGTGTATCAAATAAAGTACCCCAACTGATCTATTGTCACTGCTGAGAACGACAGTCTTGGTGTACTTTCCAAGTGTACACCTGATGCTCAATGTCGAACAGTGGCAAATATGCCACAATCTCTCTCAAGGACCTCAGAGCTCCATGATACAAATGAGCCATCCTCTGATGCCATAGCTCACACAACTGACTGCTACTAATACTAGCCAAAGCATGCAATGGCTGAAAAAGTAATCTGTACAAATTTCCCTCATGTGTCCCAATCACTCTGCCAGAAGTGACACTAGACCCCTTAGGGTGAATGAGGACCTCTGTCCCTCTAAAAGACACCTCAAATCCCCTATCCTGAATGGAGGAAACTGAAAAGTTTTCACCACCAAGGGGACCACTTTCCAAGGTACCCAAAACTCAAGAGTTTTCACCACTTTTTTTGGGACAGCAACAAATTTATAGAATTTTTTACCCTTTCTTTCACCGGTGCCCTTCTTCTTTGATTGTTTGTTTGGTCTTTTCAGTGGATTGAAGGGGATTTTTTGCACATCTGTGCCCTTTTACGAGGGCAGCACACTCCTTTTTCCCCCTTCAACGAAATCATGCTGTGTTGGAGGGTGGCACTGGTTCCATTTCGTTAGCTCCTTTAGCAGGTTCTCTTGAAGTTTTCATAGAGATTTTCTTTTGCTGGACCGGATGGACTGTTTCTTTGATACAAATATGCCGGTGTACGTTGCAGATTGGGCTGTGCCAGATTCAGAAGATGATGTTCTTGGTATTGACTCCACCTTGTTCGGAGACATTCTTCGTATTCCAGGGGCTGGTACTTTGATATTGGATATGTAGTTTGCAATGTGAGGCCAACTCCTAATCTTCTAGCAACGATTCATAGTGACTCTAGTAACGATTCATACCTCTGAGCTCCTGTGATGCAGTTTCCACTTACAGGTCCCCAGGATCTGTCCCACTCTATCTTCTTGAATACTGAACAGATGATCAGCTTGTTGGTGCTTTGAATATTTCTCTTGCACACTATGATATTTGTGCGTATGGGACATACTATATTCAACACATTTCAGTGGCTCTTTCTATCAGACTTCTACCAAAGGCCACCTTTGTCCAGTTGTGGAACCACGTTGATATTGGTACTATGATGTTTTGGGGAAATTCTATCTTCAGATCACCCATGTTCAGCATTAAGAGAAATGTGTTTAAGAATTCTATTTAGCATAGCTGTTGCATGTTTTAGAATTTTATTTCTTAAAGTTCTTAGTGAGATTAGAATATTATATTTTTCCTTGGGAGTTTTCTTTTCATTCACTCCATTATTCCAAGGACTAGGCATCAGCCATTAAAAACAGTTGATTTTTAAGTGGCTTAAAGGAAACATTTATAGAATATCATCACGGGTATTTGAACTTAGTTGCATATTTATAAGAGGGATATCTTATATCAGCAATATAACATTTATTGAGATGTTTCATTTGTGGGTTTGGTCAATTTTATTCGCTGTTCTGCAACTTTTATTGCAGAAACAGGGGGGAGATTATTGCAGATTTATGAATTTTCTGCGCTATTTTGGTATCCCCCATCATAAATCTAAAGTGTATTGATGCTGCTTTGGAGAAGAAAAGTGCAGATTTTCCGTATTTTATTGCAGATCAGCAAGTTATATTGCAGCTTTGAGGTGTTATTTTCCCTAGGAATTCAAGGTTGAAACCTGAAATCATCTATGGAGGACCCCCTCAAATTGGCATGCACCAACTCAGAAAATAGAGGAAGTTTGATCAGTGATAGGAACCTACTTCCTGATAGTTATCCCAACACCTTTGGGTTCATTGGTTCAAAGGTATTTCCAGGTTTTAACATCACCTGTAATAAGTAATACAGCTAAAGCGAGAAAGTTGTGGCTCACCTGATACTGCTCAAGCATTTCACGGACCGTTGTTGGAACTGCTATGGGGGTGTCCTTAACACTAAAATGTATACTTTGTCTTGACAAAACTTCACCAGACTTTATAGCCTCGGTCGGGGAGAAAGCCTGCAATCACTCAATTCAAAGGAAACACAAGAATAAATATTTCCACACGGTTGTTTCCAGAAACATGTAACTATTACGACGGTTCATAATCCAATTTAATTTTATACAAGGTAGACAAGCATAAGTTTACATGCACAATGACAAAATATAATTGTTGATAAATTTAAAAGCATCTAAAGACAATTAAACACATGAACCTTACCTGGCAACGAGCATCATTCAAGCTATACATAATTTTTAGATGCCTCTTCAACTTTAACAGTAATGCCAACGCAATGGCAGCAGAGCAATCGACCTGGATCAAGCGCACAGAAACCAAGCCAGCATATTCAGACATAATTCACATAAAAATAAAAAGAACATGGACGATCCTATGCTAGCACCATGCACCAGATCCAATTAATTTAGAGACCGTTGTCTGTCCATTTTATAATAGTATGGTCACGGCATAAACTTTCTACACCTCTCTCTATTGTCAAGTGCTTGGTTCAAAAAATAAAGATAGTTATGAATCCTTCATGCTATCCTTCCAATTTATAACGAATGTACAGTGAGGAATTATAAGTGTGGACCCATGAACTTCCAACACAAACCTCCTCTAAAATAATAAAGAGTGGAAACAGATGACAAGACAACAATATAGGGAGTTATACAAGAAGCAGCAATGCCAATGGAATTCAACATAGCATAAAAAATAAAATAAAAAAGAGCTTGAAAAGAGCCCATTTGAATTTAGCTTTTCTACGCTAGAAACTAGGCAAGAAAGATGGATAAGCCTAGTCTAATCCTCTCAAATCAAAATTTAAGCCTAGTCTGATCCTCATACTTTCACTGACAAACTGAATTCTTCCACGGCCATGAAATCATGCTGATAAATCACAAGCGGCATGTGCATAACTGTCATGATATAAGAACAAATATCCAAACCTTTAAAAGTGATTTCCTTTCCAAGTTATCACACAGTTCACACTACCTTCAATTTTTGTAGATACACATCTGGAATGCCTTCAGAATCATTTGCATCCCCTGAAACTTTATCAATTGGCTCAATAGGTTCAATATTATATGCTACATGGCCTTCCATGTCCTTCTCAGCCGTCCTCGCTTCAAAGGTGACCTTTGCGACAGCTCCGAAAGGACCATCCGAAATCAAGGCCTTCATATCAGACTCCAGGCTTCCAGCTCTTACTTGCATGATTCGATTAATAGCATATACTACATAGAGAGGCTCATCAGGTACAGTAAAAGGAAGAGCAGCAAGAACTTCAGCACAGTACCTGAAAAATAATCACAATTTATTTATAATAATGTTGGTAACCTCCCTTTTTCTTGAGATTAAACCAAAATACAGGTGCAATAATAACAATGTATTTCCCAGCCATTAGCTTACACTAGAAATGGGAGTGATGAATAGCTCCAGCTTCCAAAATCAAATTTACGTATAATAGATGATAGGAATTTGTTTCTTGAAATACGACTGCCTCGAATAAGCTTGTATATCCGAGAAACCCCCACTTTTGCAGCAGAAGATATGCTCCCATCATGCTTATTCTTTATATTTCCCGACACCTTGCTTGGATTTAATGCTTGACCAGAGCTAGAAGCACCTGATTGGATGAATTTGAAAGACAACTGAAGGCCATCACCCAAACGGCTTTCGAAGAAAGAGGGATACCTGCAAGAAAGCTTCTGTTAGAAAACAAAAGAAAACGGCTGCACCTCTACAAATCCAATAATACATATTTTAAAAAATAATATACAGATGATATACTTCTCATTCATATGCATCAATAAACGGTGTGCCAACTTCGAATTCGACTCAAGTTGATCAACTTCAAGAGCTATCAGATAAGGTACACATGTAATTGGATGGACCAACCCTTGGCGAAGCACAATCTCCACAAGCTGGTTAAATACATAGGATGAGTACCTTAAAAGAAGATTTTGTATTCTTTAGAAAAACAAATGCCAGAAGACATTAAAATTATTGCCACCTAATAACTAATTTACAAATAAAAACGAAATTAGAAGTACAGTGAGGAAATCATTACGTCAGGGTATAGCCAAAAATATGTCAACCAACTTGCAAAGCTTTGTACCTTCAGTGCAGACTGCCGAACTTGATCATTCATATCCAAGCATCTCTCTAATATGTTATTCCAATGCAACTGGATTATTCCTCCACAAATGTTACTATCACCAGCTCCAGCAGCAACAGGTACTGCACAACCAGCCTTAGGCTGGTTATTATATTTATCACAATTACTAGAATCATGTAACCCCATTTGCTCCTCAGTGTCAACAAGATAGTCAAATAAGTTGCGCAATGCTTGCATCTAATCATGCACAACAGAAAACTAAAATTAGCTCACTACTTAAATGATTTAAGGAGAATCTCAAAACATGCACATATTTTCCATTACCTTAATGCGTGTATCAGCACTCGAAGACAAGGTGGCTTCTAAAATCTTTCCTATCTCCTTTTCCATCATGAATTCAGGTCTAGCAATAAAAAAGAAGCCCAATGCCTACACAACATATAAAACCAAAACACGTTTAAGGCAAAGGGATAACAACAGAACCTAAATTGGCAAAACTGGGAAAATAGAAATTCACAAAACACCAAACTATCACCTGTAGTGATCGGACCTTGATATAAAATTCATCTGAGCGAAGGTAGTGCTTATACAGAAAAAGAATATTTACTATGCTGATTGCTCCCTTATCCATCATGGCAATCAGATCTGCCCCATAACGAACAAGAAGCCCAAGACAAAAAAGGCAACGTACTAAATGCTGCAGCGCATCAAGGGAAAACCAACGGTTAGTATTCAAACAATATCTAAAATTTACTTTTATGCTTTACTTCATCTATAATCCCAACAAAACTGAACTTTTTCCATTAAACATATGGTGGCAGCAACATGACAGATACGTGCTGCAGATCAGTCAACACAGCATTTGCACTCAATCAAGATGAAAATTTCAGAATGTTGCTTCAAAATTTATTGCCTCGGATATAACAATGAAAAAATCGAATGCCAACTATGTGATCAATAAAAATTGCAAAACTCTTCTTCAAAAGGCTTCTGATATAAAGGGAACATACAAAGCCCCAGGGGTTAGCTCAATCAGTTGAACATTCCACTCAAGGCATGTTGCTGACAGGTTCAGATCTGGTCGAGTCCCTTAAGGTTACCAGCCACTATTGTGGCTGGCGGTTAAGCCGCCTTCCACTCAGATATACCAGGGAAGAGTGGAGAATCCTACGAGATTTTCCTTGGAAAAAAAAGGAACATACACAATATCAACACCATAGTCAACAAGTTGAAGGTAAATGAAACAACAGGAAGTATGGCATATAGCCTGTATGTATAGCCTTATAGTTCTCCACAATATTTAAATACTAGCCTGTATGTATGCCTTATAGCCCAGGTATTTGTCTACAGAAACCTAATTTGCAAATGTAATATGTTACCAGAAATAGTAGCATGGAATGGGATAACAGGAATAGAACAAGAAACAGATGCATAGGGTTTTGGCAGATGCGAAACATCAAATTTTTCCTGTGCACTTGTTTGTTAGCATATTTCCCAGTAGACAATTGAACTGAGGGAAGAAGAGGATCCCTAATGTAGGTTGTGCCCACTTTTAATTAAATAGTTGTATCAAGACCTCTGTTCTTGTCATGTCACAACAGTAGCCATCAATCTTGAAGTATGTTATTTAAGAGCATTTGCATGAAGGAATCCAAGGAGGTTAAAGGTACAAACTCAAGGTGTTATTAAAATATAAATCTATTGCGTGTCGATCGATGAGTCATAGTTAGAAGTAACTTAGAACCTTGACATTCTGTTTAAATGTACTTGCTTGATATAAGTTTTGAGCAGTGAAACTTTGTAACTGTTATCCTCTATCCTAGGGATAACTAAGGAGATTATGTCTCGAGGCCCACAGGTCCTATACATGGAGTACCGAGAGCCATACTGACTTGAACTTGGCCCTGGAGGGCCCATCCTTTCTTCTTCAGCGCCTCCATTCTGTCAACAGCAGCAGCATCCATCCCATCGGCCTGGTTCTGAAGTAGCAGCGGGTCTTGCTTCATGAGGTAATGTGTCCGGGTATCATGGTATGTATCACTTTGATTCTCAAAACATTTGAATATGTGCATTTAATTCTCTTTTGCTTCATGACGTTTGCTTGGGCATTATGCCTTTTAACTTGTATATACCTAGGGGGGATGACAGAATGCCCTAGCAAGTTGGTTCCCTTAGGAGTGAGTTGCCACTGGGTGGGTTTGTGAAAGGTCATTGTCCATTCCTTCCATACTTATCACTTTTCATCATCATCCATTCCTTCTATACTTATCACTTTTCATCATCTTCCCTCTCATCTATCCCCTACATTGTCTCGGGCATTGGGTTTGCCAAGCTAGTAAGAGTTGTAGCTTGCCTTGTGGGAAGAAGGGGCTAAAGGCCAAGAGGGTAAAAGTAGCTGATAAAAGTTAAAAGCTAAAGATCAAACCTTGAGATGCTTCGCCCAGGGATCCCCGAGAAAGCAATAGAAGGCTTCTCAGCAAGAAAAAGGGGGGACCCATAAAAAAAAATAAAAACTCAAGACCTAGTTGGTGGATAGGGGGTCTCATCACGAGCAAGCCTATTAGGTCCATAGGCATGTAGCGGTGTGACACTACTATTCATTTGGTCATCACGCCAGGGTAGTGGCTATTGGTTGCATAGCCAAGAGAAAGGGGGTCTCATCACGAGCCAGCCTTCTCATCTCCGTGAAATACTTGTGGGTAACGTTGTCACCACTGGTCACCACACTAGGGCAGTGTCCCCCAGCTATTCTCTTGAAAGAAAAAGCAATAAAACAAAGAGTAAAAAGGCATTGAATGGGCTAGGAAACAATTGCATCCATGACAAGGTGCATCTCACCCTCTTCAGAGGCACCCACAGGTAAGACCTACATTTCCCTGTCATCGTTGCACCCCTTGCTCAAACATCCCCCACACCATCTCATGCACTTACACGACCTAGATTGGTCTTCACCTGGAAACACCCCACACCTAAAGAGAATTAGCCCAATAGGACGTCCTGAAATCCTCTCCAAACCTGGCTTGTAGAATAGCATAACGTCTTTGAGCACTTGTCCGAGAAAAGGGGGGTTTTATGCACATGTTTGGGTAACTTAATTATTAGATGTGATTGACATTGCAATGATCCCTGTGACTTATGAGCCCATGGAGGGCGTACTTGTTGTTGTTGCAGGACCATGCCCGACGAACAGGTGCATATGGGGAGATGATTAGCTCAGACCTCCATAGAGCTAAAACCCCACCAGATGGATGTTGAGACCCCAACCAAGGGCAGAGAGATACCGGAGGCTTGCACCAGAGAAAAGGGAGGACGTTCCACCTGAGGCACTTTGGCAGGCCTGGACCCAGGGGGGTCTTGACCTCCCACCATGACGTTGGCCCTTGAAGGCCCCTGACGTCATCATTCAGAGCCTTGACGTCATCATTCAAAAGTATCCAGCATGAGGACAGCTTTGGTTGGCACCTGTGGCAATCCTGAGGGGTTTTGAGCCACAACATTTCACTTTGGAGGCCTAGTGTTCTAGGAGGGAAGCTAACGTCACCCTCAGAGGGGCATGACATCACCCTAAAAGGATGAAATTAGGGTTTTATTTGTCAATTTTATGTAAAACTGGATTTTTGTAAACTGGCCAGGTCGGCCTTTTTAGAGCTAAAATGTAATTAAAGGTCTTGTGTATTGTATAAATAAGAGATCAAACTCATATTTTTTCATCATCTTTCACTCACACAAGTGTGAGGTCTGAAATTCGGCCTCTTTTAAGGCTTATTGGCTGAACTAAGTGGTGCGCAACTCTTGGAGGGAGCTTTTATTGGTGATTTTTTGCATTTTCATGGTGGAAAGTCTTCAACTAGGGCTTGTGACTAGATTATTCTTGGTGAATGTAAGTGAAAATCTGCAATCCTTCTTTCTTTGAATGGTTATGGTATCTTTTACTTTTCATTTATGAGATTATGAAATTGCTAGTGTGAAACCCTAGGAGAAAAGCACATGTTATTGTCTTTCTCTCAATAGCTCTCCACCTACTTGATTTTGTTGGAAGACACCTTAATTGAAGCATATGCTAGAGCCCTACCTTAGTATCACTCTAGTACTTTTGCTTCATTAAGCTTTTATTTATCTCAAGCTTGACCTAAAGAAGAAGGAAAACCGCTAGGGCCTATTGTTACCTACTTCCTAGTAGTTGTTTTCCTTCTAGATTTTGGATGATTGAGGCCTTGGGTTACCAACACCTCAACCATCCTCCCTCTTGTGTTCAGTTCACTTAATATCATTTGTTTCCCTCAAGATTGCTGCTGCAAAAGTGACTTCATTTACCCTAAAGGCACTAGTTCATACCTTACATTTGATTGATTGATGAAAACAACCATCAAACCATCTACTTCTAGGTCTTTGCTAACTATTCCTAACCTTACATTAGACTAACTTACTAACTATCTTGCTGTTGTTACAAAACAAAGCTACAGCCATATATGACAGCAGTAAAAGCTTTTAAAAGAAAGTGCTAAAGCTGATTTTACATCGCCTTCTTTGCTTCTGACAAATACTAGCATATTGCCAATTTTATGTGATCATTTTGGTCATTATTGAAGCTTGTTTAAGGCATAATTGTGAAGCTATCATTATATATACATTGCTGTTATAAATTTCTGTTGCTTCATCTTTTATATCAGCTTATTGTTTTTATTCAAAGTTCAAGGTTTTATGAAGCACTAATCTCAATTGGTACTTGCAAATATTGTTTTCTTGTTGTCTTGTTCTGGGCAGGTACACTTAAGCAAATCTTTGCTTCATCTTATTAAAACCTTTGAGACTTTCTGATCGGTGTGACTTGTTAGAGGGGAAGAACTTTCTTGATACTATTACCTTTGCCTTCTCAAACCCCCAGGTCACCAGGGACGTCTCCCCTGGGCTTTTACCCCTAAAGAGAAAGAGGTGTCTTATTTCGGTGACAGTGATAGGAAAACCTCTCGTTACGCCAATTTATTGTTCACTTGCCTTTGGCTTTTGGGCAAGTACAAATTGCACGATAACAGTAACCATAGGTATTATTGTTAAGAGAGTTGGGCCATGGTTAGATCTATCTTTTTGGGTCAGGAATAACAGTTGCACCATCAAGAAACCAGGCTAGCAAATGTCCATATATTGCTTCAATTCATGATTGGCCTTAATGGGAGAGCTAATTGGTAGGGAGGAAACTAGTCCCTAAGAAATCAAGTGTATACAGTAGTCTAAATGCTACGAAACTTAATCACTGGGATACACATTTAGTCTACCAAATATTTAAATTTTACACCAATTGGCTATGTCATACATTATTTAATGTGATCCCATTCTAATGAAAAGTGGCAGAGCATGAAGATTTGAACAATCAAGTCATGTTAAAGTGACATGCAGGCATAACGTATCCAAGAAAGGCAACAGATGCATGGTGGTTGCCTTGTGAATCCATCACTACTAGTGTCTGATCATTGTCTCATCATTTCATATAGTTCCAGAGAAGCAATGTGGATTTTTTCTTGCACCAAGAGAAAGACTGCTCTGGGAAAGAATGATATAAGGTCCACAACAAACACACCACCAAGGGACTTCTTCTAGAAACTATGAACAACTAGGGAAAGAGAATACTTGATTGGATGTAAGGAAATACACTCGAGTTATTTTCTAATCATTAGCAAGGGCAACATGCCTCCCATTTCATCAATTTATAAATACAGACTTAGTTACTAGGTTAAAAAGGAACAGGGACTAAAGTACAGCAGTACAACTACTTCGAACAGTGTTTTAAAAAAAGGCCAAACTGGAACTAGAACTGGCTAGTTCAAACCTAACAGCCATCGAGTCTGAGCCAAATGGTGATCATGTATTTGATGATGAGGATCTCATTCCTAGCAGTGGAGATGAGTTCGATCTGATGATCATTCATGTGTAATTATTGGTTGTAGGTTGTAGCCTGTAGCATGAGCATTTCTGGACTCTAGAGGTTGTTTGGACCAAGGCTGTTGGGAGCGCGGAGCGAGAGCGGGGAGAGGGAGCGGGAAGCACAGATTTTCAAAAATCTCCGAGAGTGGGAGCGTTTCGGGAGCGTTTTTTATATAATACATAAAAAATATATATTTTGATGCATATATATATATATATATAAAACATGCAGAATGTTGAATCAATTGCAAAATACATGAAAACATAGATATAATATCATTTAACTAATTGATTAGTGATGAATCGATGATCATTAAAGCATCAACCATTTAGTACATACTACATACTACACATATAACATCAATCATAAACATATGTAGGACTCAACATTAAAGCATCATAACATCAATCATAAAAGCATCATAACATCAATCATTAAAGTATCATAACATCAATCATTAACTTCAAAGGTAAATTGTCATATGATGTTCTTAAGTTCATATGTTCATAACTTCATTGTTTACATAATAAGACATAACAAAGAGTCAAGACTCAAGACTCAAGACAAAGTACTAAGTTTTAGAGACTACTTCTAAACATGAAACAAAAAAAGAGATCTAGCAAGTACTAAGTACTATGCTCTAAGTTTTCCTCTTGCCACAAGAAACTTCTAGTTTCTTCTCCCGTGATCTTTGAATAAGAGGAGGAACAGGTGGAAGTGATCGTGGAACACGACCAACAGCTAAATGGCCCCCACGTGACAATGGATGTTGTGCAGATAAAGGTAAAACTGATGAATCTCGAACCCTTGTAGTGGATGGGGGTGGCATGTCTCCTCCAAGAATATGATCGCCATCATGATCACTCAAAAGTTCCTCTTGCAAGCGCTCTAAAACAATGGTTCCTGTTATCCCCGATATCTAGGGATAACTAGGAGATCATGTCTCAAGGCCCACATGATCCCAGACATGGAGTACGAGAGCGGATCGACTTGAGCATGGCCCTTGAGGGCCCATCTTTCCTTCTTCTCAGCCAGACTTGTCCTGTCAGCAGTACCAGCCTCCATCACTACCGGCCTGGGCTTGCATCAGAAAAGGCTCTTGCTCCATGAGGTAATTGGTCC
>JASDQU010736832.1:299213-360312 GCA_032191745.1 Picea mariana | reverse complement strand
AATCTCCCTTCAATCTCCTCAAGAACTAGCAAGAACCCTCTCAAGAGTCAAAACCCTCTTAGCAAAGAAATGGACAAATGAGAAATAGAATGAGAGAAATGGGAGTGAAAGAGTGTTTTGACCTCTTAGATAACCCTAGGCTACCTTTCCCATGAGTCATTTCTCAAAAAAAACAAAAAAAACAAAAAAAAAAAACAATTTCCCCCTCCTCACGCGCGCGGGCTCAGGGAGCGTTTCGAGGAGCGTTTTTTTTTCCTTGGGAGCGCTCAGGGAGCGTCTGCTCCCTGAACGCTCCCTGGACGCTCCCTGAGCGCTCCCTCAAAAACCAGGGAGCGCATTTTTTGATGAGGGAGCGCGCTCCCTAAAAACACTCCCGAAGGGGAGCGTGATTCGGGAGCGGGTTCGAGGGGGGGAGCACTCCCCCGCAGCCTTGGTTTGGACCCTCAATGTTTATGTATTTTGTTTCAAATATGTATCGCACTCACTGCCATTTTCTTATATTCACACTTACACGCTATATAATAATATACATAAACAAACTTTGCATATTTAGTGTCTAATCGTTCGAATTTACATTGATGTACATCAAGATATTTTTGTATACTGAAGTTAAACCAGTTTGCCAGCTGGTTCTGGTTCCAGTTCAATCTAACCCTCGACCGGTGTCAGTTCCAACTTTTTGAAACATTGCCCCGAACACAATGAGTAAGGAATATTCCTAACATATCAAATTTTGGACGTTGTGTTAGAACTCTACTGGTAAAGAGGAATTTCTAAGATGCTTCCTCTCAAAATAATAATGGTCAATCAGATCATAGACATGGTCATTAATAAAGTCATTTTGAGTTTAGATTATAATATGCTTTTATGTTTTAATTTACTTTTTTTCTGTATCTCAGTTTATCCCACATTTATAAAGTCAAGTGACTCAACTAGTATGTAACCCTTTATAAGGAAGCTTTCACTCCTCATTTAAGAATGCAATATGGGTAACGCTCTCAAGTAGTCTTAGTTTCCTTTATGTGTTTGATTTCCATGTTATCATGATATGGTATCAAAGCTCAGTGAGAACTGTTATCAGACAATCCTGCACCCTAGTGCAAAGCCTTCACAAGGTGCAAAATGAGTGGAGCATTGAAAAATGTCACCACTATCACCTAGAAAACAACTTCCCTCAGTTTAGTGAAGACTAAAATCCAACACAAGAGAGGTTTCCCTAGTAGGACATAGGACTCCAAAGGAAAGACACAATCAATTCTAAGGCCTCCGAAGTATCAACCCAATTCACCACCAAAGAGATGTATCAATCAAGTCAAGGATAAGATGGTTACTCAAAGTAAATTCTAGATTTGGTTAAAAGTGTTCGAAGGCTAATTTAGGTGGCTTGTCAAGTAACAATCTCAAGCAAAACAATCCCCAAACCACTCAAATCTGAAATGACAAATGGATGTAGTAAAACTTGCATAAATGATAGGAAATTACTACAGTGGACAAGTTACAACAGTAATACAAGTTACCCCTCTGAATGAATTATAAACCTGTACAAAATAGGGCTAAAATAATGAATAAATCTAGCATTTGATTAACTTTTAGAATCTGAAAATAACAAGGGATATAACAGACAACTAAAACAAGATGTCTAGCCCTAATTATGTAGATATATAAATCAGGAAGGCAAATTTTCTGAAATAAAATGATTTTAAGTCAAACATGCAAGAAAACCCTAGGATTTTGGGTCAAGAATATGCAAAAAAACCCTAGAATTTTATGTCAAAAATATGCATGAAAACCCTAGACATCTAGGGTTTTTGATGGCTGAAAATTAAATGTAAGCTAAACAAAACCCTAAATCTACCCTAAAACATAAAATAAAATTTTAATTTATAAAATATGATAGACTAAAAGGGAGAAGACTAGTGCCTACTATATTTTTTTGGGCATATGGGGTCAATTAAGGACTCCCTTGAAAAGATATAAGTGAATACAAGGTGATATCTAGGGTTGTCCACTAAAAACCCTAGAAGATCCTCCTAGTACCTTAGTAAAACTTCAAGATGTTTCAAGGGAAGGTACTCCACTAGTAACCTTCCATGAGCTTTGAAAAGAGGGATTTGTTCAAGAAGAAGTAAACAGAATGCACAACCATCACTAGAGAAGCACAATTACATTAGCATTCATCCATAAACAAATTCCACAAGATAAATGAGACCACTTACTCAAAACATCTTTCAATCTTCAATACACAAGCAATGAGCATCCATGAAGTAGTAAAGCCATCCACAAAATAATCTCCACGAGAAGTTGCTCCAACTAGCCATCCATAGCGATTTTAAAGAAGAGAGAAGAATAGTAGACAAGTGGTAATAATTCTCCACAAGTAGAAATGATTTACAATTGAGAAGTGTTTCTCTTATTTATATGAGAGATCAAGCACCCTTCTATCCATCAAAAGCCCTAAAAAACAAATAATTCATTTATCTCTTACAAACCCTAGAGATAGGGCAATAAGACATAAAATATCCACGATACAAGAATGGATAGGTCATTAAGACCCCCAACGATGCCTCCAAAATGAAGTAAATGTGCTCATAATACAAGACACCCCTCATAAATGCATGCTCAATCTCACACATGTGGCATGTGTGGCTTCATAGAGTCGACAACTCACTCAAAAATGAAGTGTAGGGGCTCCAAAAGTGAAATGTTCCCTCCAAAAGGTGCAATGCTTCATCCCAAAGTGACATATCATCCCCTGAAAGGTGTGACATATCATCCATAGGTGCCAAATCATCAATAAAAGGTGCAACGTCCCATCATTAAGGCACCATGTCATCTCCAATGGGTACCAGGACGTCTCAACAAGGGTGCCACGTCATCAAAAGGCTCAACATCCTCTAAATAATGTGCAACGACCTCTCAAACAAGGTGAGACAACCTCCATCAAAATGTGCAAGTAGCCCCTCAACGTCCCCCAAAGTACCAAGGCTCAATTGAGTGGGTAGACATGTGAAGTACATCCTCCAAGGAAGAGCTCATATGATCCAATGTATCCATCGAATCCGAAGGCATGTACAGAAGTCAAATGCAACATATAAAGTGAGCCATGTTAATGTAAAATCCACTAGATAGATCACAATAAGTATCCTCTTCAAACTTCACACTAGCTCATAAACTTATAAAATTTGCCAAGTTTAAGTATGGGAGGGCCATTATTAATCCCTGTTAGGTGTGCGAGTACACATGAAAAGGAGTATTTCCCAAGAAACCCATCAAGGAATATGTGTAATGGCATATGGTATGGTTTGGGATTTACTTCATGGGTAGCGAAATAATCATGAAAGAGTATGTATGATAGTCATCCTTATGAACGCCTTTGTATGAGGGAGCAATTAGGCAATGAGTTACCATTTCCTCAGCAYTGTGTCTTTCCAAACCCCTATTTGTCTTTTTCTTTATTCATTCAACCTTTTATGGCTTTTGATTTTCATTTGCTATGTACTTTTGTTACGTATGCATTCATTGCATAGGACTTGGGGCGATGGCCTCTTAGCGAGGGGGCAGAGCTCATGCTTYTTTATTCTTTCTTGGTTCTTGACTTTGCTTCTCATTCTTCTTTATTTTGCTTTGCATTTTGAGTTTAGCATTTGCTCTTTATATATTATTTTTTATATCAAACTACATCAACCTCRAGCATTCTAGCTCCTTCTCATGGGACATTGAAGCATGAACCCTTATGGTTGAAAAATGACAACCAACCCAAAAGAAAGGGTAATGTAAGTGAGTAAGATAGAGCATGTTACGTATGGATTGGGATATGGACATGTTACCCCTATCAAGGTTGCCTAGTAGTACAACTTTTGCCCAAGAGCAACAACACTTCACTAGGAGATGATGATGACCAACAAGGTGAAAAAAGGAAAAAGGTATAAATTCAAAGCATCATGATCCATCATCCAATTCAACCCATCGGTACCCTCCCAGGCTAGGGGTAACTAAGGAGATAATGTCTCGAGCAGTGTTGCCAGAAGCGGGAGCGTATATATATATATATATATATATATATATATATATATATAGAAAGACAAATTAGTTGCAGAATATATGAAAGCATGCATATTTGTACATCAATATAGATAGAAATGGCATCCATACTACATAGTTCATCAATGATTAATCATTCGAGCATCAACCATCTAGATTCTAGATTCTAGCGATTGTAGAAAGTAGACCATAAACTTATGAAATGCAATCATATATCCAAAAACTGTCAACAATAACATGAGTCATGACCAAATAGTTATGTTTACAAAATAGGCCATCTACACTGAACTTACTATGAAGACCGAAAGGTCCAAAACAATAAAGTTTAAAGTTTAAAGACTAAACCGAAGTCTCAGCTAGTTGTCAAATACTATGAATCTATCATCTATATACTATGACATATAAAGCAATGAAAAAGGAGAATCATCAAATTGTAAACAACTATCAAGTCTTCCTTCCACCACCGCGAGTACTGCGTGGGCCTCCACGTGGTGGTAGTGCAAAAGTAGATGCAGACGGCTGCGGCGGAGCTGAAGATGAAGCCCCTACTGTTGTAGTTGGAATCCTGGACATGGGGACCCTGGCACTAGATGTGGGTGGCATCTCAACATGATCATCATCGTCCAAAAGAACACCCTCCAATTGCTCTAAAAGGAATACTCCATACTCCAAATTATCCTCCTCCGGATTGTTGTCCCAACGCATCAAGTTTTGATCCATTTGTGCCTCCTCACAGTAATGGGACAACAATCGCAAGTTGTAATGAACATAGACCAAGCTCTCTGCCCGACTTACATTCAACCTGTTCCTTTTAACGCTATGGATGAAACTGTAGGTGCTCCAACACCTCTCTGCAAAAGAAGTGTTCACCACCTGTGAAAGCACCCGTGTTGCCAAACGTTGTAGCTGTGGGGCAGTACCGCCATGCATGTTCCACCACTCAAGAGAGCTCAGATTCCCTCGATCTCTAATTGCATGGTTGATCCCAAAGGCACCATTGCTAAGGATGTAATGGCTCAATTGTCTCCTTATGTTGTCACATTCCTCCTCGTCCGGGATGAGTTTATCTAATGCTTTCATGTAACCTGCTTGAACCTCTGGATCTTGGTGTGGTCGTTTCTTGGTCCCACAACCAGGTGTTGGTGATGAAAACCATGATACATGATAGTATTTAGGTGTCAGAACATATGCTAAGCAATGTAGTGGAATATTTAGCATTTCCCGTCATTTTTCCACTTCTACACGAATATGGTTATAGAGGTTGACATCTCTAGGCTCAACAATGTCTTTAATCTGCCCTAGTATGCTATCCATTTGCTCATACACCTCCCCAATGATTGGTCGATCTGAATCTGCAAACTTGATCATGTGATAAATTGGCTTGGTGAATTGCAAAACAAACTAACCTGTGACCAAAATTGACTGTCAAGGACTGTCTCCTTCACTGTTGTTGCACCTTCTCTATCATTGCTCAATTCATCACATTCATCACTCATCACCATAGCACCCAAAGCTTGTCTCACCTTCAATAGGCGCCTAAAGGTGAGGTAATAGCTAGCAAATCTAGTGGTTGCAATCTTAAGTAGCTGCAACCTAGAGTGAGTGTTGTAGAAGTAATTGACCCTTGTATGCCCGGTGATAAATTTGATGAGTTGCTTCCCTCTCTTGTACCACTGATTAATCCATCCACATTCTCTATGCTTGACAATATCATGTACCAAAAGGTTCAAGGTGTGCACCAAACACCCAGACCAAAAGATGTGTGGATGAGCTCGCTCAAAGATTTTACCTGCTCCCTTACAATTTGTTGCATTATCAGTGATTACTTGAATCACATTAGAAGGACCAACATCATTAATTGTTTTCAAGAGGAGATCTGAAATGTTTTGGGAAGATGCAATAATTGAAGAGGAGTCATGTGCTGCAAGAAACATTGCACCGTTAGCAAAAACACCAAGAACATTGATCAAATGTTGGTTTCTAACATTTGTCCAACCATCTGATACAACAGATACCCCAATGTCTAAACATTCATCTATAAATCGTGTTAGAGTTCTTTGATTTTTTTCTTTTTCCCTGTCAAGTAACACAGTTCTAGCTTTCTCATAGTTGGGGCTCTTGTATCCTTTGGGGGCTTCGTTGATTGCCTTGACAAGATCGTGCCAATAAGGAGAGCGAAGCACATTGAATGGGATACCACAAGCATAGAGAAACCGGGCCACTTTTGCATCCACCTCATCCCTACCTCCAATATCAAGTAAATCTGCTACTATTTTTCTAGATCCAGAGGTTCCAGAACCAATAACACGTTCAGATGGAGATGTGTTGCCACCAAATCTAGATGAGGCATCGGAATGAAGCTTTTGTTTTTTATCATACTTTTTTTGTGCAACTTCCTCCATCTTTATATATTTTTGTCTCTGCTCCTTGGATATATTAGGGCAAACTGTGATCCTAGTGGACCCCTTGTTGTAATCACTCTCCATTACACCACAAAGATGCCTCCTTAGACGGGTATATGAACCGGTATAAGGTTTTCCATCATGACAATCATGACATGCTAATTTAATTCTTCCACCACCTCTCCCCTCCTCAACTTTTGTTACAAATTGCCACAAGGGTCTCAATAAATGTTTGTGTCCTACATTTCCCTCTTCCTCTTCAAACCCTTCACCAACTTCATATTGTGGGTCATCATGAGAATCACCACTATCATCTTCTTCCCTTCAATGCCTTCTCCCCACCAAAACCATGAGAACCAAAACAGGAATGATAAACCAAAAGAAAACCATTTTCTTCAATTTTTTGATGAACAACCTGCAATAAAATGAGAGAGAAGAAGGAATGGAAAAGAGTAGGAGAGGAGGAAAAAAACATTAACAAAGTTAACCCAAGGAAATGAGGGAGTTGGGTTTTGGGCTTACCTCTTTAGCTCTTGAAACTTGAAACCTTTGGAAGATGGTTTCCTTTGTTCTCTCCTCCAAGATCCTCTTTGCTCACTCTTCCAAGCTCTCCTTTGCTTTCTCCTCCAAGTTCTCACAAATCTGCACTCTCAAGCTCTCCTTTTCTCTCTCCTCTAAGCTCAAGATGAAAGAATGAGGAGAATAGAGGGGTAAGAGCTCCTTTATTCTCCTCCTTTTCCCTCAACCCTAAGCCTAAGCTAGGCACCACCCTAACTCAAAAAATTTAAAAAAAAATGATTTTTTGCTTGAAGATGCGAGTCCCCTCGGAAGCGTGGGCCTTTTCCTCTGAAGCGTGCGTGAAGTGCCCTCCAAAGCGTGCTTCAGAAATTTGGAAGCGCACTTCAGAGGGGAATGCTTCAGAAATGGCAGGGAGCGCGATCTTAGGGACTGAAGCATGCTTCCTAAAAACTGAGTCGCGCTTCAGAGGGAGCTTCCAGGACGCACCCGCCCGGATCGAGCTTCAGGGCTTTCAAGTGGGGGTGAGAGAAGCTTTCGATAACACTGGTCTCGAGGCATGCAGGTAGAAGACATGTAGTCACGAGAGCTAGATGACCAAATAAGCCCACATTGAGCAGGCAGAGCTTCTCCTATCCACCACACATCACCATTCTTAGACAGTAGCATAGCAGCGTCCACCACACTAGCATGGCCCAGAGAGGACAACAGGTCTTGCTTCATGAGGTACAATTCCAGTCTCATGGTAAGTGTCACTTTAATAATTCAAGCATTTGAGCATGTTGCAAAGAGTCCCTTCCTGATTATGAAAACGTTTGCTTGGAAATTATACCTTTTGCATCATTTCACCTTGGTGGTTGACATGTTTTCCTAGTAAGTGGGTCACCCTCAGGAAAAGGGTTACTACTGGGGGGTCTCCTTGAAGGGTCATCGTACCATTCTCATTCATACTTTCCACTTTCCACACTTCTTCCACTCTGTTACCTCATCTTTTGCGTTTTTGGGCCCATTGACCCCGAGAGGGGCTTGTACCTCATTTCATGGGAAGAAGGGGCTGAAAGCCCAGAGGTGTTGTAGTTGGTAAGAGTAAAAAGCCATAAATTATCCTTCTATATACTTGCCCTAAGGTCTTGAGAGCAATGAAACACTTCTAAATAAAAATCAAGGACCTTTAAAGAAACAAATATTTAATAAATGTCTTGCTTGATGGGGGAATGCATTTGTGGTGTCTTTCAATTTCCAATGCATGTGGCACTCAATGTATTCTAGTTTCAAGTGGCATTGTGGTGCTCCTTTTCTTTCCTTGTACGTAGCACTCAATGTTCGGACCATAATAAATGAAATGGCAATAAAGGGCTTGGAAAAATGTTGCATTGCAAACAAAGGATGCAGTACACCCTCCACAAAGGCACCCATAAATGAGACAATATGAGCCCTTGGTATGTCAAGAACCCCATGCCCAAAAGTCTTACCCCAATCCACCTCATACTAACCACATGACTTAGAGAGGATCTTCTTGAGAAACACTCCTTGATTTGAGAATTGCATATTATTTGACTGAAATTTCGATCTCTTTGGGCAATTCGCTATCTCTTGTCTCTTATGCAAAATGGATGCTACACTTGTCTATTGGTGGAATAAAGGCTAGCGACTTTTCTTGGATGCTTGTTCTTGGCAATTAGATGAAATTTCTTTGATAAAGTAAGGGTTTTGCATGCTATCTCTTGGAATAGGTAAGGAATTTCTGCAATATTGTGTTTTCTTCTTAATTTCAAAGTTATTAATCAAGCCATAGGAGGAGTATAAGGGAACACACTCTCCATCAAGAAATTTTCTTCTATTGTTATTGAAAAGGCTTAAAGATTGCTACAAGGAGTAAAAGGGTTTACTCCCTTGTAGCAAGACCTTGCTAAGCTTTATCTTCTCTAGGGAGTAAGAGAGTTTACACCCCTAGAAGATTCTTAAACCATAGCTTAGAGCAAGAAACTCTATGACCCAATAGATAATGCACTCATTTCATTGGAGATTGAATATTGTTGCATTGATAAATGTGAATTTTAAGGGATTGAATTGTTTAAAGTTGGATCCAAATTCTATGTGTTATTGGCTCTCTTGTCCTCCAGAGGCATCTTGATTGGTTGACTAATTGAGCTGCTGTAATAAAGATTAAGCGACAGCCAATAGGACTGCAGCAAACTCACTTTCTATTACTTTTCATTCACTTTTCTACCGCTGAAATTCACTTGCAAGCTGTGATAATTGATCTATTGTTTAAGAGCAATTGTTTGAACTTTGGGTGGCTTACTTGTTGATTTTAGTGGCTAGAACTTCTTGTTGTAGAAAAACTTTGCTACAGTCGTTGGGCTGTCATAAATACTTGCTGATAACACTCATTAACAGCCCTCATTTGTCATCAAAGTCTTGGTCTAATCATTGGAAAATTGTGTGCTAGTTCAAAGCTTTATTTTCCAATATCATATACTCGATTTTGATGCTTTAATTTGCAGCTGTTATAAATTCTTCATTGCTGATATATATTTCCTTACTGCTGCAATTTTGGGACAGCAAGGTTTCTTGCTGATTCCCCACTTGTCTTGAAGATTGTATCATCATATTTTGTCATTTTTTGGTTTGTCTAACATTGTCTTCCAAGTACACAACCTTGGCAACCATTTACCAACTCCAAAGACTCTTTCCTCAAGCCTCAAGTCTCACTTTGACCTTGACCTATAGGGGTGTTCTTCTAGCTCCTTGCTTCTCCCCTTGCAATCCCCCTAGGGTCACCGGGGAAGCCTCCCGAGTATTGGACTTGTCCTTCACTAAAACGAGGGGGATATCTATTGAGGTGAGAGTGATAGTTGTCCCCAATTGTGTCACACATGTGTTGCTTGGGTTGGGCTTTGCCCAAACTACAAACAGTGCAATAACACCCATGATCACTATTTTCATGTCAAAAGCATTAAGCATTAACACTTAATATGAAGCATAAAAACAAGGTACCTCATGTGTGTCATGGACCATATCATCTTATATGAGTGAGCTGATCATAAATTGAAATGCATCTGTGGACAACTATCAGTGGAGAATCCTGAATGTCATTATCGAAGTTGTTGTTTGTGATGTGGATCATGGGAAAAAAATTCTCCTCTCATTACCCCTAAATGTGAGGGGGTAGCAAGAACTAGAGAGTTTGTCAAAGCATGAAGACCTAGGGACTATCCTCAACAGCGACGGATCGAGGGATCGTTAGCATAACACATCAAAGAGAAAAGAAAAGGTTTCACATCCAACCAAAACGAGGAATCAATTACATCCAAGGGAAGATTATACATATCAAACCATACAATGCCTCCAAAATCAAATATTAGACAAAATAATGATCAATTCAATATTAGACATAGGAATTAATAAAGTCATTTTGACTCTAGGTTACATTATGCTTTTATGTTTTCTTTTACTTTTGTGAGTATCAATCTTTCCTAAATTTATAAAGTGGATTAAATCGACAAGTATGTAACCCCTGGTTGCNCCCCCCCCCCCAACGGCCTGGACTCCGAGCGGGAGCGTCCCCGAACCGTGCTCCGACCCACACTCCCGACCTCCCGAACCGCACTCCCGCCTCCTTAACTACGCTCCCTGCCAAATGTCGAACCGCCGACGCTCCCCCCACGCTCCTGAACCGCTCCCTCGCACTCTCGAACCTGCAAACAATGCTCCCTCCACGCTTCGAACCGCACTCCTCGAACGCTCCCAAACCCACGCGGACGTTCCCCGAAAAATGGCCACGAAAAGTTCATTTTTTTGGTTTTTTTTTTTATTTTTTTTAATGTTTTTTCTTTGTAGGTGGGCCCTATGGCATTTTCAGGGTTAGAGAGGGGAGATAAAGCACAATCTCTCCCCCTTCTTCCTCATTGTCTCATCTTTGAGTTGGAGTGGAGAGGGAAGGAGCTCTTGGTGTTGGCTTGGTGTTGGAGCAAAGTTGGAGAGCTTGAAGAGGATTTGTGAGAGCTTGGAGGAGACAACAAAGGGTTCCATCTACTTGCAAATCATTGGAGATTCATCAAAATAGGTATGCCCAATGTGTATTTTTGTTGAAATTTTGAATATTGTTCACAAAATGTCTTGTCTATTATTGTATTTTTGTCTTCTCCTACATTTTCCCATTCCCCCTTCCTCCTCATTCTATTACAGGTTGTTCATCTAAAACTTGAAGAAAATGTGTTACTTGTGGTGTTTCCTTCAATTTTTGGTTCTTATGGTGTTGATTGGGAGTAGGCATGTGAATGAAGAAGATGATAGTGGTCATTCTCATAGTGACCCAAACTACCCAATGAATGAATGAGAGGAGGGTGGTGAAGGGGATGATAATGAAGTTGATAGTGGCAAAGCTTCATTAACCCCCTTGTGGAGGTATGTCACAAAACTTGAGGAGGGTAGAGGTGGTGGAACCACTAAGTTTTTATGCCCACATGGTTGTCGTCCAACAAAACCTTATAGCGGTTCATACACCCATGTGAGGAGGCATCTTTGTGGGGTATTAGACAGTGATGATAACAGAGGGTCCATTGGTATTGCAATTTTCCCTAAGATAACACAGGAAGAGAGAGAAAACTACATCAAGATAGAGGAAGTTGCACAAATAATGAATACTAAAAAACAAAAGGTTCAACCCGATGCATCTTCTCCCTTTTCATCTTCTTCATTTGGTGGAAGGTCCTCACCCAGTGGAAGTGGAAGTGGAAGTGGAAGTAAGAGAACCATAGAAGATTTCCTTGATATTATTGGCAAGGAGGAAGTGGATGCAAAAGTGGCAAGGTTTCTTTATGCATGTGGTGTGCCATTCAATGTTCTCCGCTCCCCTTATTGGCATTCCATGGTTAAAGCCCCCATTGGATACAAGAGCCCCAGATATGAAAAGGCTAGAACTGTGTTACTTGACAAGGAAAAAGCAAAATTCAAAAGAGCTCTTACACGGTTTACAGATGGGTGGGCAGATGCTGGGGTATCCATTGTATCTGACGGTTGGACAAATGTTAGAAACCAACATTTGATAAATATCCTTGGTGTTTCGTCTACTGATGCAGTGTTTCTTGAAGCTCATGACTCCTCATCAGTCATGGCATCTTCTTAGAACATAGTAGACATCTTACTGAAAACTATTGATGAGGTTGGTCCTACTAATGTGATTCAAGTAATCATTGATAATGCAGCAAATTGTAAAGGAGCAGGAAAAATCATTGAGCGGAAATATACTCACATCTTTTGGTCTGGTTGTTTGGTGCACACATTGAACCTTTTAATGCATGATATCATCAAGCATAAAGAATGCACATGGATTAATGATTTGTACAAGCGAGGGAAGAAACTCATTAAATTTATCACCGGGCATTCAAGGGTTAATGCATTTTATGGCACTTACTCTAAACTGCAATTACTTAAGCTTGCAAAGACTAGATTTGGAAGCTATTTCCTCACCTTCAGGCGCTTATTGAGGGTAAGACAAGCTTTGGGTGCTATGGTGATGAGTGATGAGTGGGATGACATTAGCACTGATAGAGATGGCATGGATGTAGCAAAGCACACTGTCCTTGATAGCCATTTTTGGACACAAGTCAAGTATGTTTTACAGTTCACCAAGCCAATTTATAACATGATTCAGTTTGTCGATTCTGATCGACCGGTCATTGGGGAGGTGTATGAGCAAATGGATAATATGCTAGGACAAATTAAGGACATTGTTAAGCCTAGAGATCAGAATTTGTATGATTTTATCAGTATAGAGGTGGAAAAACGGTGGGGGAAGGTAAATATTCCACTACATGCCTTAGCATATGTGCTTACACCAAAATACTATCATATGTCATGGCTTTCAACCCCAGCACTAGGGGGTGAGGTGAAGAGAAAACCACACCAAGATCCAGAGGTTCAAACTGGTTATATGCAAGCATTAGAAAAAATGTACCCAGATGTTGAGGAGTGTGATAGCATTCGGCAACAGTTGAGCCAGTACATCAGTTGCACTGGTGCCTTTGGGAGCAACGTTGCATATAGAGATCGAGTGAATTTGCCTTGTCTTCAGTGGTGGGACATGCATGGCGATAATACACCACAGCTATGTTCTATGGCAATGCGGGTTCTTTCACAGGTGGTGAACACTTCTTCAACAAAGAGGTGTTGGAGCACATACAGTTTCATCCACAATGTCAGAAGGAACAAGTTGAATGTACAGCAAGCAGAGACCTTGGTCTATGTGCATTACAACTTGCGATTGTTGACCCATTACTGCGAGGATCCAACTATAGATAAAGCAAATAAGATGTGGGACTACAATCCAGAGTTGGACAATTTGGAGGATGGAGCATTGGTTTTGGAGGAGTTGGAGAATGCTCTTTTGGATGAGGATGATTGTGCTGAGATGCCACCACCCAGTCCAAGGTCCCATGGACGACCCCCCTTGACTAGCACTCCACCAGTACATGCATTAGAAGGACCTTCACACTCGGTTGCTTCATCTTCACTACCACCACGCGTACCCCCACGAGGGAATCGTGGTGGTGAAAGGAGATAGGAGTAGGAGAAATATATTGTTTTTCATTTTACTAGATTTCAGTTTAATTATCATTGTAGTACTTATGCAAATAGCCAATTTTTGTAAACAAAACTATTTGGCCATGACTCATGTTGACAATTGGTGGATAACCTTTTTCATTCCATAAGTTAATGATGTACTTTCCTATTATATGGTTCTAAAGTTTGTATGTTTGTAATTGCTAGAATCTATATGGTTTGTATTTGTATTTGTAAAATGTATTTCAATTTCTTGCTTTGTATGTGTAATTGTTAGCAGCTTGATGGTTGATACTTGAATGATTATTCATTAATGTACTACGTAAGATTCATGGAATGATGGATAATATGGAATTTAGATGGCATTTCATATATTGGAAGTATCACAAACATACATGTTTCATAAATTTTGCATCTAGTTTGGCATTCTACATGTTTTCTTTTGAATATATATATATATATATAAACGCTCCGGAGACGCTTCGCCCCCGACCATTTTTTGAAAAATGCACTCCCACGCTCTGGCAACACTGGGATAAACTAAACGTAACCTCAAAATCTATCATAAGCACCACAATCTTTTAGTTTACTTTTCCTTTTTCAAAGTAGTGACTAGTTGCTAGTTTAGTTTCAATTTCAGTCTTTCATTTTCACAATTCTCAGTTTCTTGCAAATAAACCAATCCCCCCAACTCCCCTAAGTAAGCTTACACAGAAAAGGGGTTGAATAGTGTGGATTTAGTAATTAGACAATCATTTTATTTTATTGCAATTTCAAAGTTGGAAAATATACCCATTCCCTCAGCTCCCCAGTGTATGCTCTGAACCTTTGTGAGCCTAGCTCGATCCGTGGAACTCATCAAAACTGTGGTTGGTCAGTGCGGATATAGTTTAATTAGGGAAACCTCTTAAGTCGCTACTACTTTAATTGGGAACCGCATAGAGATCGTGTGTGAAGTCAGACAAAAACTTTGAGATCTAGGTTCTCCCTATGTTGGACATTCAGCATCTCTATTGAACTTATTGGTGAAGTCATTTGGGCTTTGGCAAGTTCTCAGCAAATTCCAATTGGAGGAAATAGCCTCTTAGAGGCCAAATCTAGAATAGTTTTATTTCAGTAAACACTTTGCACACATTGCACAGATCACTTTCATAATAACATTAAAACTCTTAATAATCTTACACGCAACACTTGCAATTCTCCATTTCAGCAGCAATTCATTTGACATATATTTGGCACTAGTCTATTTACATTCAAGCCATTTTGCTTCAAGTTGTTATAAAGTTAAACTTTTACATTTATCTTGAAGTATCATATTGCTTATCTTTCCTTTAAAGCACTTGTAGCTTTTCTTAAGCTATATCTTTCATGCAAGTACTTTGCATGCTTTAAGCAATTATTTTTATCATCATATATGCTACTAGTGTAGATCTTATATCTTGTTGTTGCTTCATAATAAACTCCTAGATTTCTTTTTAATCTTAGACATAGTTTCAAGCCTTAGATTTTTCTTTGGGGACTACCCCCCTTGGCCTCGCTACGATTTGGCCTAGACGGAGGAGTCGAGAATCAGGTGACAGCACCTTGACTAAGGAGAAAAGGTGGAAGACATCTCGATTTATCTTCCACCTTATCCCCAGGAGTTGCACCTTCCACCTCAAGCTCAGCCTCAACACGTCCACCTACTAGTTCTTGAGCAAAAGCATCGACGATGACCTTTTCCCGTAAAAGGGGTAGAGGGAATCGTTGATATCTTAGTGCATCATGATTAGCCTTGTAGGCTTGTAGTATCTAGATGCCTTGTGATAATAATCTCATGAGATACATTTATTTTTGTTATTATGTGATTTTGTATTATCCTATCAGGATTTATGACTTGGGACATATCTCATATATCAGTATCGATGTTTGATGGACCACTTGACCTCTTATACATCTTATATTGTGGTTTTATTTTCATATTTGTGTGACAATGTTTTTCTTTTATCTTGACGTTGCTTTTCAAGTTTAAAAAATTGAAAAAAAAAAGATTATTTTTATATTTTTTAAAGTTCCGCAATAATTTCCGATATTTTCCCCAATATTTTCGATAATTTTAATTTTGGACCCCCGGTGATAAATTATCGATAATGATAAATGCAGCATTGGTTTACAGTAGTATATTTGCTAAATAAATATCCAACGATGGTAGTGAAGCAAAAGACCCCAAAGGAAGCACAGTCTACGAGGAAGCGCAAAGTCCGTGATCTTAAGATTGCCTAAAATCCGAAAGAGAAGCAAACCAAATTAAACCAAAAGAGTAAGAAATTGATGATCACAAGGTATAGATACAGTCATAAAGTTTATAGGTTGGTTGATGTTGAAGCCAATCAGTTGAGCTTCTGCAAAGATGTCGTGATTAGTGAAGCAGCGAAACCTTTCATGACTTCTCCAAAGATCAATATTACAAAAGAGAAGCCTATTGTGGCTAAGGATTAAGGTGTCTAGCTTCACACAACTCCACCTAAAAGGAGGGAGGACTTTGAGCATGAGTTGTCTCCCAAGATGATAATTTCTCTATTGCCAAACTCTGATGCAAACAATTTGAATCAACATTTGGATGACATAGGTACAAGTGGCTTGGCTCATGGTGACAGCACTAGTTTGGAAGAGGAAGCTCCCAAGAAGAGGCCAAAGCAGTGGCATTGCACAATTGAAGATGTTCGGGTGGGTGAAATGATCAAGGAATGATCATCGAGTGGCAAGAGCAAGAAGAAATCTAACACAATCAACTTTCCTCTAATGGCTAGAATTCAGAGAGTTTATGAGCCATAAGTGTTTTAAGGAGAAAAAAAGGAAAACTGAATGGGAGAAGGCCACGGTGACCGAACATGAGAGTTGAATAAAATATCAAACTTGGCATCTCATATTTCTTCCACCAAGGAAAAAAACCATTCGCTGCAAATGGTGTGTTATCATAGGATTTGTACTTGTGCAAAGCCCACCACAAGATCCCCAAATCTTGCGTCACTATGGAAGAAACTACCACGATCACCTAAGTCGGATCTTCCCATGTTTTAGTGATGGAAGAGGTCCACCACAAGGGAGGCTTCTTTGATGACCTTAAGGGATCGAATAGCAAGTTTAGTAGCCATGCCTACAACCCCCTATCTTGATCACCTGTTAGTAGGTCTAGGTCTAGAAAGGAAAGAAAGGTTGTAGGGTGATTGGTGTACCTGCCTGGAAGAAGAAACGTTTTGCAGCATATGTATAACAATTAACAAGTTAAAGTATGCAACAATGACCTCTTTCAAACACTAGACAAATTAGATTGCTATGGCTGTTGCAAATTACAGCAGTGAACAACTTTATAACAGAAATAAATAATTTGCAACAACAGCAATAATTATTGCTCAGATACACCACAATTGAACATGAAAAGTAAGCATTCAACCAATAAAATACTATCCAATTGTTAGAGATTATTTCTGAACAAGTTAAGCCACTTATAAGTAGGTGTAGGCAGCAAATTAAGACAGCTTTCTGTGGCTGTAGCAAGTTTTTGTAACAGCAGCAAATAATATTGTAAGTTTGCTAGGGTTAGAATGTAAAGTTAGCAGAACACTTGAGAATTTTGGAAAAATGGTTTTAACAACTACTTTCACCACAAAATTGCCTCTAGATTAGTTCCTTTACATTCTAGGGGCTATGGAGTCTCAAATGCATCCACACTTGAAGATTAATTTAATTGAAACCCAAGAAGTAAAGTCAAACCCTAAGCTGCAAGAACGTTTGGGCCTTAGGCTTTAGACTTTGAAGAAAAGGGCATCTAGGTTGCAAGCACGTTTGGGCCTTAGGCTTTAGACTTTGAAGAAAAGGGCATCTAGGTTGCAAGCACGTTTGGGCCCTAGATGTCTTTCTTACTTTCCTGTAGCTTCAACTGAATCAAAGATCAATTGCCTATGGCTAAAATCTTAAAGTGCTAGCACTTTAGGGCTTTAGGCTTCTAACCCTATCAAGGATGATTTACAAATTTGGACAAAAAAAACTTTATAAGGAAGAAGCACATATGTTCCTCTCTTAGGGTTTCAATAAAACAAGACTTCTCGCAACAAATTAGCAATTTTACCATTTACATCAACAAAATACCATAGAACTGCAGAAAATTACTTGCTTCATCCAAGAAACCAAGAGCATTAAACTCTAATTGCAGAAATATCCATCTAGAATCAGCAAAGCATCCACAAGAGACCTTTTCCAAGCATAGCGCATGAGAGAGAGACCAAGAAGGCTAAAATAGTGAAAATGCTAGAAGTGTTACCCCAAAAGCGTAAGGAGTGATGACGAGAAAATAAAGGCTAGTGCTAGCCTTCTTATAAGAAGCTATCCTAGCATAATTTGTCCACAAACATAACATTCATTTGATTTCAGTGGGGAACCGACCCTTCACTTTACCCTTACAAAATGCTAACATGCAAAATACATCATGAAAAAGGCCACACGTCTGAGACGTCCAACCTTCCTAGGCAAGGAAGAGGCCTCCAATGGCCACATGGCACCAATAAAGAGTGAAGTGGGAGCAAATGATGTCTCTCCTCGCCCAAAGTCATGCCAACCATCACTAGTACCCCAAGTATCCACCAAAACCTAGCTCCATCAAACCCTGAAGATGATGTCATCATCAAAGTAGGGCCAACGTTCAGGATCCAGGTGTTGCATCTAGGTTGGAGATAGCTACATCTTGTCTCTGCAAGGTATATGGTTGTTTGTTGTTGCAATGTCCTTGATCCTGGTGAAGAATAATCTCTAGGGTACCCTGTCGAGCCTATAGGATTACAACCCATTTGTGTGCCATCATGACTGAATCTGCTCAAACCAAGCCCATTTGTCCATCGTCCATGGTTCCAAGGATGTGAGAGTTGATGTCCGAGGGTGGTGAATCACTAGATGACTCACTGCTCTACATCACATGTGCCAAGGTCCTGCAATAAAGGCACAACCTCCTGGGTACAAGCCCGGGACGTCCCTCAAAGAACCATGTCAAGGCCAACCAAAATAAATGAAAGTATAAGACAAGCATAGCTAATATTCACAAGAAACATTAGTCCTTAAAGCATGCAAAGTAAGTTGTAACTTAAGATATACGCCATGTAAACAATTCACCTCAGTGTCCGCTTCAAGCATTACACTAGCTCAAGACCTCATGTGAGTTGGCAAGTTTAAGTATGGGAGGGCCTTCATCCAACTCTATTAGGTGTGCCAACCTAGACAGGAAATAAAAGACCCGGGTAGAGGGATACGTCCCGAGGGAAGCAGGAAAGAAAGAAACCCTTCAAGAGTAAGTGTGATAGTGATATGCTTTTAGGGCTTACTTCATGGCTTATGGTGTCATTGAGTCCATTTCTATGAGCGCCTTTGTAGAGGGAGCACTTACTGGCTTGAGATACCCTTTCCTCGGTACTTTTTGCATTTTGAACCCCTTATTTTGCCTTTTGATACCCACTTGTCATTTGCAAGTCTCCTTTAAAAGGTTTCAAGCTTCATTACTTCATTTTTTACTGGGCTATAGTCCTTTATAATTCGGTGCATTCGTTCGCATGCGAACAAGGGCGATTATCATTAGAGGGAGTAGAGCTCAAGCTGGCCTGAGGCTTTTATGGTGGCCTTATCATTTATAGCATAGCATAGATATATGGAGCAACTACATCAACCTTTGGGCCTTCAGCCCCTTCTTCTCATGAGAGAATGGACCATGACCCATTACCGAAGTTTGGTACACTATGAGAGGCTCGAGGATGGAAAGTGTTAAGTATGGTGGGGASCAAGCATTACCCTTATGAGGGGCCCCCAATCGTACCCCTTTTCCCTGGGCGGTTACAACACAGGACTAGGGCATAGAAATTGACCACCAAGGTGAAACAAGGAAACTTACACAATTTCCCAAGCCAGTGATCCATTATCCAAATTCAACCAAAGATCCTCATCCGCATGCCCAACAAATTAAGCACGACACTTTGCATGAAAAAAGGACTAACATACCTCATCATGACGTTAGTTTACCATCTCCCACACATTGGGTTGCTTGGATGCGATGAGCCTTGGTTGACCTGTAGTTGTAAAGGTGAATGWGGGGGGTTGTCAAGTTGCCATCTGTGGACATGTTGATCATCATTATGTTCGGGATCATGCTCTCCATTGCGGGCCACAAGACATGATGTCCTCTAGTTACCCCTAGGCATGGGAAGTAACAAGGTGTACAAGGTCAACAATGAGGCAAACGGCACACTCGACAAGTACAAGGCTCAGTTGGTTGCAAAAGGGTTCTCACAACGAGAGGGCATCGACTACAAGCAGACATTTGCACCTACAACAAAGATGAGGACCATCCAATTAGTTCTAGTCATGGCAACATAGTTTGCCTAGAAGGTCCATCAAATTCACGTGAAGAGAGTCTTCCTCAATGGAGATTTAGAGGAAGATACCTACATGTTTCAACCACAAGGTTTCCAAATTTCAAGGATTGAGCATCTTGTCTGCAGACTAAAGCAAGCTCTATATGACCTGAGGCAAGCACCCAGGCCATGGTACATTAAAGTTGACAGGTGCTTGGATGAATAGAGATCCCAACATAGTCCTTCAAATTCTAATTTGTACATCAAAAACATAGGAAACGATATCATCCTACTAGTCATATATGTAGATGACATCACTATTACATGTAGTGAGACAAGTGCTATAGAACAGATCATATCTAATATGAGTAAAGTTTTTGACAACACTGATATAGGCCTCCTACATTACTACCTAGGTGTGGAACTTTGGAAAACGATGAGCAGTATTTTTGTCTTACAAAAAAAATATGCCAAGAGTTTGCTCAACAAGTTGAGAATGACAGATTGCAAAATCTCATCTACATGTATGGAGAAAGGACTGAAACTTTCAACCAAGGCTAACTCTAAGGCAGTGAATACGTCAATCTATAGAAAACTAGACGGCAGCTTAATATAAATTATAGCCACTAGGTGTGATTTAAGCTATGTTGTGAGCTTCATCTCTAGATTCATGACAACACCAAAAGTAGAACATTGGCCTGTAGCAACGAGTGTGTTAAGTTATATGAAAGGGGCACTTGAGTTTGGAATTTTGTATAGCGGAAGCAAGGACCCTAAGTATTTTGGGTATACAAATTCAAATTGAGCAAGTTATGTGGAATATGGAAAATCCACTTAAGGATATGTTTTCAATGGCAAGAATTGGCACGAGTGCAGTCACATGGACCAGAAAGAAGCAACATATAGTAGCAGTTTTATTGAATCAAACAAAATATTGAGCAATGAAACGAGTGTGTGAGGAAATTTGACTTGAGAGGATGCTTCTAGACATGAAGATGCAACAAACAGAGCCAACACCCTTGTTCTGTGGCAATCAAGGAGTGCCCAAACTAGCCAAGACTCAAGTCACACAAAATTACTATATAATGAGTTTTTTTCTATTTGCTAAGTTTCACCGAGGAGGCTTGCACAAAGTTTAGTTGAGTCATCGAGTTTTGCCAAGCCCCACGCCAGCCAAGTCTTTGCTAAGTCCAAGCCTGAATACATTGGTGCAATTAATCTTATGGTTAAGTCAAGATTTCTCGTTCAGAGACCACCACCTTTTACTTTTGGCGCATACAACTCTCCTAGTAAACCTTCAATGACATTACGGGACATGGTATAAAGCAGACCTATGCTTTCATATCGAGTGCAAGTGTCCAATTTCCTCCATTCCATTTCATTCTCATTTTACCCAAGTGAAAATTGTATCTCCTTATGTTGTATATTCCATTTCTGTGTATCATATGACTTGCTAACTTTGTCTTCACTGCCATTACACAACAAAATAGAGTACTCTATTAATATATCCTTTTAAGCTCAACACAATAATTTATTAATTTCACAGGGAGGTGATAGAGCAATGAATTCATTTCCGGTAGACCTTCTTAAAATTTACCTAAAACCGTCACATGCTAACATAAGAAGTAATTATTTTCACCAACACCTCAACCACACCCCAACTAATAAATATGCAGATAACAGACTAAGGTGAATTAAAAACTCGCGTTTGATTATCAGTGAAATCAAACTATTATGTTGAACATTATGGATTATTCCTACCTACAAAAACATAACGTTTCATTCATCTTCAACACACTATAGTGACAATTCACAATAGAACATGTCAAACAAACTGCACTGAATCCTAGAGTTGATTAGCTAGCCTCAAACTTCCCTTCCTAACTGGAGAGCAACCAAAGGATTGACAATAATGGATAATTGAATAAAAGTTTGACTTAACAAATTTATAAATTATATTAAATCCATACATCCTTTTGCCTGTACTCTCCTGCAACTTGTCAATGAACACTTAACATCTAGACTCAAAAAAAATTACCAAGACTTAAAGCTTAAATAAACCAAAAGAGCAAATCACGAAAGCACAACAAAACCTGGAGTCTCTACATTCAAGTAAAACAACAATATTAACACTGAAAGAAGATGTTGGCTTCAAATAATTCTCAGTTGCATCCATGTATCTGAATCACAATAATGATCAAATAAAGAAAAAAGAAAGAAATGCTTCATCAATAACGCACAGGCTCCACAAACTTGAAAGCCTTCAACTTTTGTAAGCACCACAGCACACATACTGATCTGCACATTCAACACTCATGCTTGAAGCTTCTAGCTTGCAACTTTGCAGAGAACTTACCAATTTGTCTTTAGCCTCAAACCGCATATTGTAGAGCTCCAGATGCTTAAAGAACATCCGAACAAGATACTCAAATGTGCTCATACCCTGGGAAGCAACTTTACTGAGGGTACATAAACACCTGCACAACAGACAATATGCTTCAAAGAGATTCACTAAGTTGAAAAACAACAAGCTAGAGAAGCAAATTACATACGAGAACTGCATTACTATCTCTAACACGGCACTGATAGTTTTTTCAATGTTGACAGAACAAATATGCTATTTCTAATCAAAGTCTTAGCTAAACAATCTGAGCACCAATTCGAACACAACAATATTTTCAGATATCTAGATTCTTTTCTGATATATTATATCTTCTCTGTAGAGCTAAGTTGAAAGAAGATAGATCTGCATCTGGATCCAGACACAGAAAATATTTTGAATAGTTTGGATATGATACGGCCAGGATAAATATAGAATCTAGACAGAGAGATTGATAGAAGTGTGTGTGTGTGTGTGAGTATAGCTCCAAGTGTTAGATCAATTGGTGGATACTCTTGTGCTAAGTCCACAAAGGTCTTGGGATCTTATCTCTCCAGGTTCTTTGGGGTTACCAGCCGGAGATGTCGATGGCAGTCAATCCACCTTGCATCCAGAAATTCCGGCAAGAACAACACGGGACTAGGGTACAAATGTTGACCACCAAGGTGAAACAAGAAAACAAACATAACTTCTTGAGCTTACGATCCATTATCCAACTTCAACCAATGATCCTCATTCACACGCCTAGTATATTAAGCACAACACCCTGTATGAAAAGACTAATGTACCTCATGGTGATGTCAGCTTACCATCTCCCAAAGGCTGTGCTGACTGGATGTGATTAGCTTTGCTGATCCAAAGTAAAAGACGCATCTGAGGGGGGTTGCTGAGCTGCCATGGGTGTACATGCTGATCATCATCATCATCATCGGGATCATTGTCTTCATTGTGGGCCATAAGACATGATCTCCTCTAGTCATCCCTAGGCATGGGGGGGTAAAAAATATCATTTTCAGCATAATTTTGCTCCCCATACTCTAACAAATGGGATGGTGGCTGCTAGAGATGCATGTTGCAAGGTTGTTCCCTGCAAGACCTCTACTGGCAATCGAGAAAGGTTGGATAGAGAATTTTTGCAGGAGGATTTGTATATTGCTTTGATGTCCATGAAGAATGGCAAGTTGTTGAGCATGGATGGTGTTATCCCCTATCCTATGGATAACTAAGGAGATTATGTCTCGAGGCCCACAGGTCCTAGACATGGAGTACCTAGAGCCATATGACTTGAGCCTAGCCCTGGAGAGCCCATCTTTTCTTCACGGCCTCCTATCTATCAGCAGCAGCAGCATCCATCCCCTCAAAACATTTGAATATGTGCACTGAATTCTCTTTTCTTTCATGACGTTTGCTTGGAAATTATGCTTTTTAACTTGTCCATACCTGGGGGGGATGACAGCGTGCCCTAGTAAGTTGGTTCCCTTAGGGATGAGTTGCCATTGGGTGGGTCTATGAAAGGTCATCGTCTATTCCTTCCATACTTACCACTTTTCGTCATCGTCCATCTCATCTTTCCCCTACCTTGGTTCGGGCATTGGGTTTGCCAAGCTAGTAAGGGTTGTACCTTACCTTGTGGGAACAAGGGGCTAAAGGCCCAGAGAGTAAAAGTAGCTGGAAAAAGTTAAAAGCCAAGATGAAACCTTGAGATGCTTCGCCCAGGGATTCTCGAGAAAGCAATAAAAGGCTTCTCAGCAAGAAAAGGGGACTCGTAAAATAAAACAAAACTCAAGACATAGTTGGTGGATAGGAGGTCTCATCATGAGTCGGCCTATTAGGTCCATGGGCATGTAGCAGTATGACACTACCATCCATCTGGTCACCAAACCAGGGTAGTGGCCCTTGGCAGCATAGCTAAGAGAAAGGGGGTCTCATAACGAGCCATCCTTCTCATTTCCGTGAAATGCTTGTGGGTAACGTTGTCACCACTGTTCACCACACCAGGACAGTGTCCTCCAGCTATTCTCTTGAAAAGAAAAAGCAATAAGACAAAGAGTAAAAGGCATTGAATGGGCTAGGAAACAATGGCATCCATGACAAGGTGCAGCTCGCCCTCTACAGAGGCACCCACAGGTCAAGACTTACATTTCTCTGTTATCACTGCACACCTTGCCCAAACTTTCCCTACACCATCTCATGCATCTACATGACCTGGATTGGTCTTCACCTGGGAAACACCCCACACCTGAGGAGGATTAGCCCAATAGGAAATCCTAAGAGCCTCTCCAAACCTGGCTTGTTAAATAGCATAACGTCTTTGAGCATTTGTCTGGGTAAAGGAGGGTTTGATGCACATGTTTGGATAACTTGATTATTAGATGTGATTAACATTGCTATGATCCTTGTGACTTATGAGCCCATGGAGGGCGTACTTGTTGTTGCTGCAGGACCATGCCCAACAGACAGGTACATATGGAGAGATGATTAGTTCGAACCTCCATGGGGCTAAAAGCCCACCAGATGGATGTTGCGACCCCAACCAAGGGCAGAGAGACGCCAGAGGCTTGCACCAGAGAAAAAGAAGGACGTTCCATCAGAGACACTTTAGCAGGCCTGGACCTAGGGGGATCTTGCTCTCCCCCCTGAACGTTGCCCTTGGGAGGCCCATGATGTCACCTTTGTGACCCTAGACATCACCCAGCGTCAGATGGACATCATGGAGGCAGTTGTGTGCCAAGTGGCATGTGTGGCATCATCCGGAGGCCTTTGAAGGCCTAACGTTTTTCTCATGGAGCCTAACGTCCCACCTATGAGGCCTAACGTCACCCTAGGAGAGCATGATGTCACCTCTTCTGCACATTTTAGGGTTTAATTCTTTAATTTTATGTGAAAACTGGATTTTTGATATAAACTGGCCATGTCGGCCTTTTTTGACATAAATTGTAATTAAAGGTCATGATTAGTGTATAAATAGAGTCAAGACCTCATTTTTTCATGATCTTTCACTCACACAAGTGTGAGGTCCGAAATTCGGCCCCTTTTAAGGCTTATTGGCCGAAATTAAGTGGTGCGCAACTCTTGGAGGAGGCTATATTTTGTGTATTTTTGCATTTTCATGGTGGAAAGTCTTCAACTAGGGTTTGTGGCTAGATTATTCTTGATGAAGTAAGTAAAAATATGCAATCCTTCTTTATTTTGAATGGTTATGGTACATTTGCTTATTCATTTCTAAGATTATGAGATTGTTAGTTTGAAACCCTAGGAGAAAAGAACATGTTATTGTCTTTTTCTTTATAACTCTTCACCTACTTGATTTTGCTAGAAAACATCTTCCTTGAAGCATATACTAGAGCCCTACCACTCTAGTAGCATTGCTTCATTAAGCTTCATACATTTAGTTCAAGTTTTATCTAAAGATGAAGGAAAACGCTAGGGCCTAGTGTTACGTGCTTCCTAGCACCTCTTCCTTCCAGGGTTTTAGATATTGAAGCCTTAGGTTACTAACACTTCAATCATCTTCCCTTTCCTTTAGCTCATCTATTATCATTTGTTGTTTCCCTCTAAGAATTGTCGTTGCAAACTTTGACTCGATTTTACCCTAAAAGGCACTAGTTCATACCTTGTAAGTGATTGATTGACTAAAACAACTCTTAAACCATCTACCTTAAGACTTTTACTAATTATTTCTAACTTTAGATTAGACTAACTTACTAACTAATTTACTGTTGTTGCAAAAGATTGCTACAGCCATCTATAACAGCACAAAATTCATCTTAAAAGCAAGATTTAAAGTTGATTGTCCATTGACATCATTGCTTCTGACAATAACTATCATTTTGTCAAGTTTATGTTATCATTTCTTGTCATTTTTTAAGCTTTATTGAGGCATAATTGTGAAGCTATTGCTAAATATATATTGTTGTTATAAATACTTCTATTGCTTCAGATTTTATATCAGCATGTTCATTTTATCAAAAGTCTATGGTTTGATGAAGCACTAACACCATATGGTATTTGCAAATAGCATCATTTCTTGTAGTCTTGTTCTGGGCAGGTACACTCAAATATAATTTTGATTCATCTCATTTAAACCCTTGGAACTTTTGATCAGAGTGACCTGTGAGAGGGGTGAGACTTTCTTGATACTTTTTCCTTAGCCTTCCCAAACCCCCAAGTCACTGGGGACGTCTCCCCTGGGGTACTACTCCTAAATAGAAAGAGGTGTCTTGTTAAGGTGACAGTGATAGGACATCCTTCTTGTTACGCCAATTTAGTCTTCATTTGCCTTTGACTTTGGGCAAGTACAAATTGCGCGATAACAGATGCCCTTCCTTGTGAGTTTTGCAAGGCCATGTGGGATTCCATTGGTGATAATTTATGCTCTTTAGCCTCTGAAGTCTTCACTTCAAACAAACTCTTTGAGTTCCTTCATCAAGAGTTGATCAAGCTCATTCCAAAGAATCTTACTAGGGCTCTATTAGAGCATGGTGACCTATTACATTGCTTATAATTGCATATAAAATCATGGCCAAGGCTTTGGCGTTGCAGATTCATTTAATTCCATCCTATGCGGTGCATCAAGAGCACATTGGTTTTGTAGATGAGAGATTTATCCTAGACACCATGGATTCAACATGGGAGGCTATGGAGTGAGCATGAGATTCTAGCTAGCCGTATCTTGTCCTAAAAATTGACTTTCACAAAGCTTATGATCAAGTGGACTAGTCATTCATCTCAAAGATGGTGACTTGCTTGGGTTTGGTCTTCATTGTGTAGCTATAGTGAATACCCTCTTTACCAATGCCTCTACCTTTGTCTAACTCATAATGCCTTGTCCCCATGGATTTTGCTACATAGTTCCACTCAATAAAGATGCCCCTTGGCTCCTTATCTATATGCATTGACAATCGATGCTTTGGGCTAATTGTTGGAGTCTACTTGCATTATAGGGAAAGTTTGTGATATTCAACTCCGGGATGGTTCTGAGATGTTACTAATTGCTTCATTGAGGATTCTCTTCTTTTTGTGAGTGTTGAGCAAGGGTCGAAAGATGGTGCCCTTACTTGGACACATTTTATGCAGCTTCTCGTTCTGTGGTGAGTTCCCACAAGACATACTAATGGTTAATTGGGATGGATACCCCACCGGATTGGATTCTTGTGGCTTTGCCACATATCTAGCCTGGTGTTATTGTGAGGTATCTGAGTACCACATTTCTAGTTGGCGTGTCGCTTCTAGCCATGTGGCATTAGTATCTTCAAAGGCTTCAAAGAAAACTACACATTTAACATCACAAGGACCTCCACTTTTTCGACAAGCTGACTATTGTTAGGCGCATTCTTCAAGATTCCCATGTTTATTATGCTTCTTTCCAGTGACCTAGTTAGTCTTAGTTTCAGCGATTAGATCAGATTCTGAGGTCTTACCCATAGTCTGAATATGGTGGCAAAAGGGGTGGTCCATTGGTGCTTTTGGATGTTTCTCACATGCCCATGAACAAGGGGGCGTTGTCTAGTTGATCTCGTGACATAGGGCATCATCCTTATGGCCAAGTGGGTGATAAGATGGTTGGAGGGTTCCACTCCTTGGCAGATTCTATTTCAACACAGGGTGGTGACTTCTCAGCATTTTAGTCAAGTCAAAGGGGATTTCAAGTTATGTGATATTATTTATTCTCCCCACTTGTTTCAGGTCTCTCATTCCCTTATTTTTCTAAGTATTTCCTCATCCTGGAAGGTTTTTGTAGGTGTGGTTCATTCACAATACCAGGGCAATAGAGTTGGGTGGGAATTTGCCAATAGCCCTATTCAGAGCTAGTGGGTCCAGGGGTCCTATGTTGTGGAACTATCGTGCATTCAAGCTCGCCGTTTAGCAAGAGAGGCATTTTTTTTTAGAGATTTGTGGCTTTCTTCTTCTCATGGCTAGAAGGAGTAGCATTCTCATGATCAACAGTTTGGGTTAACTGCCCCTAACCATCCTTCTATTACTGACTTGACGAGCCTTATCCTGAAAGGTGACCTGTTCAAAATGAACATATCGATGATGGGGCCATTTTGGAGAGATTGGGTTTGGATCTTTGGTCACCTGTTTTTCGAGTATGACTCCAAGCAGTTGTATTTGGTGCTTCATTAACAGCATATGTTATCTCTGATTCTCAATGCGGGGTGGGTATCCACTAATGCTAAGGATAGCTGGGTGTGTCAGCTTCATAGTGTGGTCTGTTCCACTTTCTTCTAAGCTAAGCGTCTTTGACTGGTTGGTGATCTATCAGGGGATCCCTTCCAAGGCTCCACTAGCCAAGAGTGAGATTTCAGATGGGTTATGTCTGGTTTTTCACCGCTCGGAGACAGTGAAGCATATTTTTTGGGATTGTCTATTTCCCCAGCATTTTTGGAGTCATGTTCAGGATCAGTATTCAGCTCTCTTTCAGGACATGTGCTGCAGTGTTTGGAGATGGCCATTTCCTTGTGCATACTACTTTCTCAGGGATATGGCAGTGCTTGTGGAACTCAGCTTTATTCCTCCTTTGGAAAGTCCAGTGTAAGTTTGTTTTTTGGGAATGAGCATAGCTCATTGTCTGCCTTTTGCTCTGTGTGTGGCGGGACGAGTTATGCCATCAGCCCCTGGCTACAGAGGGACTGCTGATCATGGATGTTCAATCTCCTGACCCCACTGCATATTCTGATTTTCTTTCAGCTTTATTTGTTCTTTGAAAGAAGTTATGATGTTCATTGTATATACCCTTCCACTCTTTGCATTTCTGTTTGTAAATATTTTTCTGTAAATAGAAAACGTATTTTCAAAAGAAGCACGGCACAACAGTATATTCTGCATAAAACATCAAAGGCAGCTATGGAGAAACTGAAATGGTAGATCAGAATACGCCACAGTGGATCAAACCTCAAACACATAACATACTCATCCATGGAATATTATGTGCAAGCCAATTTGACCATCAAACGACAGCAGATTTAATTAACAGGCAAAATATCAGCAGCAGCAGAAATTGAGTCATTCACCAGTGATTGATGTCAAGTTGATGGAACCATTTTTCTGTGTCATTTTTTATGCACATATCTTCAGGGAGTTCAACAAGGAAGTTGACGATCTGTCTAAAAAGGGTCTGGGTATAACAGAAGGATCTGGGGAGATATTGCAAGAACATGTTGGCATCCTCAAGCCAGTAACTATGACATCCTTGCATGTTTTATGATTTGATTATTATGGTGTGATAATATTTTGTATTTCAACTCTATTATGAGTTTTTATCCAGAATTTTTTTTCAGATGCTGCGTGCATTCAGGGACTGTTTAAGAGGTTTTATCCTCACCGTGATGTATTACGTGGACATTGAGTCCAGGACTGTTTATTTGTTTTTGATACGAGGCTGATATGACCAAAATCTTCTCTGTTCTGTCCACCAGAGAAGAATTTCAGGGAGCATAATGCACATATGAAACATAACCTTTTTCTGCTAGACATGAAAGCTAAGTTGCATGATACGTGGAAACATGTACGAGTTTCTGAAACAGAAACACGCTGTAAACACGACCCCTCAAAAATTTGGAAACAGGTATGTTATCGCACAATCTGTACTTGCCCAAAGCCCAAGGCAAGTGAATGCAAGATTGTCGTAACAAGGGGTGACCTATCGTTGTCACCTTCATAGGAAACCCCTTTATGTTTATGAGTATGTCAAAGTTACCCCAGGGGAGACGTCCCCAGTGACCTAAAGGGCTGATAAGACTAAGGCAAGGATGCAAGAAAATCCCCCTCTCACTGGTCACTCAAGTCAAAAGGTTCTTAAGGTCTTTAAGGGATGAAGCAATGGTAAAATGGAGTGTACCTGCCCAGAACAAGACAACAAAGAAAATATGGCAGCTTTTAAGTACAAAATATGATGTTAGTGCTTCTTAAGACCATCAACCTTCAAAATATAGGCTAGCTAATATAAAGTTGCAGCAATGTAACAGTTTACAACAGCAATAAGTATTTTGCAACAGCTGCAAAAATATGCATTGAAATTGCTTGAAAAAGGACAAGAAAATATAGCTTTAAGTAGGCAGAATGATAATTAATTGTCGCAAGCAAAATTGGCAATGTCTAGCTAGCTAGCATTAAATGTCACTTTTGCAAAGAATTTGCTACAGTTAGACGGCTGTAGCAATCTTTTGCAACAACAACAAATTCTAGTGCTCAAAATTGCAAGGAAACACCATGTAAACTTGGCATTTATCTAGTAGATTGATTGGCAATTGTTACAAGCAATTTCTGAGTGAGCTTGGTGCAAGTTATGTAGGTGAATGCAACAAATTAGCATGAATTAGTATGGCTGTAGCAGTGATTTGCAACAACAACAAGTTAGCTAAGGAATTAGTCTAGTTTAGGGTTAGTAAAAGTTAGTAAAAGCTTCAAGGAAGAAGGTTTGAGTGCTTGTTTGATCAATCCTTCAATAAGAGAGAGGCTAGAACTAGTGCCTTCCCGGGCTTATGGAGTAAAGTGGAGGCTTCTTCTAAGGCTGCAAATCAATTTTGATAGTGCACAAAAGTCCAAGAGGAATGCATAGGAGAAGTAGTAACTTAAGTCCCCCTATGCATTTTCCTCAAGAAAGCAAGATACTAGGGTGTAGGCAATTCTGGGCCCTAGCACCTTGCTATCCTTAGGCTTCTTGTGGGATAAGAACTTGGCAAAAATAACTAGGTCAAAACCTTAGAGTGCTAGGAAACTAGGGCTCTAGGGTTTCACTAGTTACTAGATCAATTCAATGAAAAGCTTGGCAAATAGAAAGTAAGAAAGTAGCAATTTAAGTTCCTTACTTCAAGCATTAAGCATATCATGCAATTTCTTAATCTTATATGAGCAAATAAAACCATACATTAACCATTCAATAGATGACAAAAAATGCAGATTTTACCTACTGGCACCAAGAATAATCATGAAATACCATGCAAGATCAATATAAAAGCTTCCAAGATTGATCCAACTTGCAAAAAATCAGCCAAGAGTGCACCTTACAATTTCAGCCAATAGCCCTTCTAGGTCGCAAATTTTAGACCTCTCCTCTTGTGTGAGGAGTTGTGATGTAAAAATGAGAGTACTTTATGTTTATTTATACAAAATTTTGACCTTTAATTAATTTTTTGGTCAAAATTAGGTCGACCTGGCCAATTTACAAATAAATTCAAATTTGGCATAAATAAAATTAATTAGCATGTAAAATCATCCCTAAGGGTGACGTCATGCCCTTCTAGGGTGACGTTGGACCCCCAAGGTGGAACATTGGGCTCCAGATGCAGAACGTTTGGCCTCCAAAGGCCCTGAATGATGCCCACACGTGCCAACCAGCTCACAACTGCCCTCAAAATACAAGCCCTAGCTCTGGATGACGTCCAGGGTCATGATGGTGACGTCATGGGCTCTCAAAAGTCAATGTCCAGGTAGAAGACCAAGATCCCACTGGGTCTAGGTCTGCCAGGGTATCTCCAAGGGCAACGTCCTTCTTTCTTCCTGGTGCAAATCTTTGATGTCTTCTTGCCCCTGGCTGGGGTTACAACATCCATCTATGGGCTTTCAGCCCCATGAAGGTCCGAGTTAATCATTCCCCCATGTGTACCTGTCCACCGGGAAAGGTCCTACAGCAACAACAAGTATGCCCTCCAGGGTTTCATAAGTCACAGAGATCATAGTATGTAAATCACATCCAATAATTAAATTACCCAAACATGTGCATCAAACCCCCCTTTGCCCAGACAAATGCTCAAAGACGTTAAATTTTTGTTTTTAACCCTTATTACGCAAAAAAAATATTTGGGAGAACGCCCAGAAGTCCCTTTTTCAGGGGGGGGACGCCCAGGAGTCCTTTCGGGGAGACTCATCCCCCACCTTGGGGAGTCGCATCCCCCTGCGTCTCCCCAAAAAGGGGACGTTGGGAAACAAACCCCCATGAATCACACCGTCTCGAGGACGTGGGAAACGTGGGGGATGCGACCCCTGTTGAATTTTCTCTATGTGTTAGGCTCAAGCATGAGGTTTATTTCATTTAGCATGTACTTGAACAATAAACAAATGCAGCAACACAATAAACAAGTGTTGCAATAACCAAGATCACAAGAAGAATAACCATGCACAAGAACACAAGAAGTATCCTGGGAAAACCCTTCTCAAACAAGGGAAAAACCCAGCAATCCTTTGCTATATTCTCAAGAGAAGATCCCCCAAACCATAAACCCTAGATGCACACAAGAGGGTGCTCTACAACCTTGAAACTAGCACCCAAGAGAGGTGCGCACTTCAGCCGTACAAGTAGGTCTGAAATTTCCAAATGACAAGTGAGAATGTGTAATACTCAATGGGGATTCACCTCTATTTATACAAGACTAGACACACCAATAGGTGTGTCTCTTGGCACAATAGGGCTGACCTCAATAACTCAGTAATATAATTAATCATTACATAAACATTAATTATCTTTCACATATGGTGGGGCCGACTTGTACCCTTTACATCACAATTAGGGTTACAAGTAAATCTTACACTCAGACAATATAGCAAGGGATCCACACGTCCACTAGTGCTCAGCCACTAGGGACACGTCCACCTGTGCTCAGCCACAGAGACGTCATACTCAACAGATCTTTATCTCAACTGAGTCCACAGGAGAATCATCTGGAGTACCATCTCAAGCCGATTCAACTGAGTCCACAGGAGTACAAGGCAAGAAACCATCTCAAGTTGACTCAACTAAGTCCAGAGGAGTACAAAGCAAAAGACTTCACGTCATAACAACTCAGTCTAGAGTCTAACGCACACCCATCACATGGGCACACCCAACACTTGGGCTTCCTCACACAGATGTCTCAACTCAGTCCAGAGGAGAACGATCTAGAGGATGTCTCATGAAGCTGCAATCAACAACAACCCCCACACTAGGGGACACATCCTCGTGGAACACCGGTTCATAATTTCATTGTTTACAGAACAAGCCATAATAAAGAGTCAAGACAAAGTCCTAAGTTCTAGAGACTACTTCTAAACAGGTAACAGAAAAAGAGATATGGTATATAGTAGCAAGTACTATGAAATATGTTCTAAGTTTCCCTCTTGCCACAAGAAACTTTTAGTTTCTTCTCCCGTGATCTTTGAAGAAGAGGAGTAGGAGTAGGTGGAAGTGTTCGTGGAACACAACCAGTAGCCGAATGGCCCCCATGTGACAATGGACGTTGTGAAGATAAAGGCAAAATTGATGCATTTGGAACGTTGCTAGTGGATGGCGGTGGCATGTCTCCTCTGGGACGATGATCACCACCATATTCACCCAAAATTTCTACTTCCAAGAATGGTTATAAGACTATTTAAGGTAGGGAGAATTTTTAGAGAGCGTTTTTAAGGCAGGGAGCCCTTTTTTTGCCTAGGGAGCGCACTCCCGAAAAATGCTCCCTTTGGCAACGTATTTTGGAAGTGGGAGCGGGGGGGCACTCCCCCATAGTTTAGGCCTAGCCTTTGCCTCTACCTCGATCATCTAGGAACATCAGTCAACACCACCTAATTTTGATGAAACTGGATGTTATCGCACAAGTTGTAGGTTGGGCAAAGCCCGACCCAACCACCAAAATGGAAACAACTAGGAGGGCACCTACCCACTGTCACCTTAGGCAAGTCTCCCCGTTAATTTAGGGGTGAGGTAGTCACCTCAAGGGAGGAATTTCGGTGACCCTAGGGGGAAATGAGATGGGAAATGGTAAGATGATGAGGATGTCCCTAAAGATCAATTCTAAGTGGTGTGAAGATCTTGGGAAAGAGTCTTGGGAAGGTCCAAGGGTTGCCAAATGTGTTGAGTGACCTACAAATAGTGAATACCTGCCAACGACACAAGAAAAACAAGCATATGATACAATATAACCAATTGGACAAGCAAGTTAAGCTTGATGTCCCTAATAGCAGTTGTTAGTAACAATATATATCAGCAATGAAATGGCACAATAAGCTGCTAAATAAGTGCTAGAAATCAAGTGAAAGATACAAGAGAAAGACTAGATAAACACTAGCAAAACTCAAGATTAAAGACCACGATACTCGCATGAAAAGATAAGGCTGTTGTAAACACTTTCTACAGCAATATATATCAGCCTTATGGCTGTAACAATCAACTTATTACAGCAAGAAAATCAGCCACTAAAACTACTCCAAACTTTGCTAAAAAGTGTGCTAGACCAAGTAGTATAAGTGTGCAAAGTTTGGGCAAATTCCAGCTGTTGATTAAAGAGTTATTCAAGCAATTAAATTAGGTTTTCTGCAGCCCTAATGGCTGAAGATGCAATTTTGTAACAGCAGCAAGAACTACCCCTTTAGAGGGGATGCCCTAGTGGCTGAGAGGTGATCTAAGCACAAGGAACACAACCCAAGTTGCAAAAAGTTAATACGAGAAGAAATCACGTTTCCCAATGCAATATTTTGTTTCTCCAATGCAAGAATACTTCAGATTAATGACTTTAAAATTGGGTGATGGAGTCTTTAAAGCACAAGCTAGATCAACAACAACCCTAGGGGTGTAAACCCTCTTACTCCCTAGTGTATGCCAACCAAGCTTAGGGTAAATCTAGGAGGGTATACACACTCGTATTCCTCCTAGCAACCCTTGCAAAAAAGAAAGAATTAAAACCTTTAACAAAGAGATGAAGCCATGATGGAGGGTGTATCTAGCATACTCCTCTCTAGGGTTTCCACCAACAATAACCAAATTAAGCAAGAAAATAATAGCATATGCAGATTTTTCCTTAACTAATCCAAGAAAATGAGAGAGAAAACCCTAGTTACCATGCAACATTCATCCAAGAGTAAAGAGAACAAGCCTTTAGGGCGGTGCGCATCACTCCTCATCCAATCACCAAGAGACATTCACCATTAGACATTCCACAAGAGAGAATCACTAAAATCACCAAGACTAGCGAAAATTTCAACCATGTACTTCTCACAATGGGAGAGTTATGTTATGAAATGAGATCTTATGATCTCTATTTATACAAAATGTCTCCAAAATAGTTTGTCCACATAATATTAGGGTAAACTAGAAGACTAGGGGTCAACAACCCTAATATTGCCCCTTTTACAAAATAATATTAAAAAATTCACTTAAAATTTACTTTTACACAAAAAGAAACTCTAATTTAAAGTGGTGTCACCCCTTTAGGGGACATTTTGGCACTAGGAGCAAGTTGTTGGTGTTTGAGGAGTGTGTTTCGGCTTCCCAAAGCCACATGTCAAGCATCCAAGTCACTTTCTTCATAGTCAAAGCCTAATTCTCCTCAAAGTGTCCATGTGTCAATGAGTGTTAAGCTCGCCACCAAACCCTATCCCCATAAATGACGTCATGCTCCTAAAGATGATGTTTTGCCTCTCCTAGGAAAAATGTTTGGCATGTAGGGGCTAGGTTATGTTGTCCAAGTCATCTTCTAGGCCTCCGAAGTTTCATCTCTCTCATCCAACATGTGGGCCCTTGGCATCCACATGTGGGTTTCAAGCCCCATGGAAGTCCAAGCTAGGCTTGTTCCTCCAAAACTATCCACCAACTAGGTCCTACAAAGACACATAAGCGTGCCCTCCAAGGATCTCAAGTCAAAATATCATGATAAGTAAATCAAGTCAATAAATGAGCCACCTAAGCATGTGCATCAAATATTACCATGTCAAAGACATTATGCGACTTGCCAAGCTTAGATATGGAAGGGTTGACAAGGTGTCCTATTGGGTAGGTCTTGCCATAGGTCAAGGAGAGTTTCCAAGAGATCCCTCTCTAAGCCATGTAAAGTGGATGAAGTGGTTAAGGGTCAAAACTCAATGGGCATGGGGTTCATGACATACAAGGGGTTGTAGTGTCTCATTCATGGGTTCCTTTATAGAGGGTGTGTGGCACCTTCGTTTGCAATGCAATTTTTCCAAGCCCATCGTTTTGCCATTCTTTGTTTCTTTCAAATTTTGGGGACAAGTTGAAGGATATTTTCCTGGCGTGGTGTCCAGATAATGACAGTGTCACTGACAAATACCTAGTGGAAATGAAAAGGTTGGCTCGTGATGAGACCCCCTTTCTCTCAGCCATGCAACTGAAAGCCATTACCCTGGCTTGGTGACCAGATGATGGTAATGTCATACCACTAAATATCCATGATCATGATAGGTCGACTTGTGATGAGACCTCCTATCCTCCAATTAAACATTTAAGCATTCTTACTCATTATTCTTGTGGGTCCCCCTTTTCTTACAAATAAGTGTTTCATTGTTTTCTTGGGGAATCATTGGGCGAAGCATCTGGAAGGTTTATACATAGGCTTTTATCTTTTACCCAACAGCAATCCCTCTGGGCCTTCGGCCCCTTCTTCCCATAGAATGAGCAACAACCCCTAATTGGTGTTGATGATTATAGCTGTGTAAGACATTCTCCAAGACACAGACTGATTGCGTCGACCTGAGAGAGAGCCCATGAGAGGGGTGTGTGGTTCCTATCTAAGACAGAGATGGAACGTAGAGATGGCCTCCTCCTTACAGAGAGTTGAGAAGAACTCCAGATGATTCTCCTGTGTAACGCAGTGAGAAAGGAGATCTGTTGAGTTGGACGTGCCTGTGGCTGAGCACAAGGTGAACGTGTGAATTCCCATAGAGTTGGGTGCATCGTCATAAGACAAAGATGAAGATGATGTATTAGCCTCCTCTAAGCAGAGAGTTGAGATGATGAACTCCAGATGACTCTCCTGTGTAATGCAGTGGGAAAGAAGATTTATTGAGTGGATGTGCCTGTGGACGAGCACAGGTGAACGTGATCCTAGTGGTTGAGCACTAGTGAGAGTGGTTCTCCTGTGTAATGCAGTGAGATAGAGATACGGACATCCCTATGGATGTGCCCCTAGTGGTTGAGCACTAGTGGGTGTATGAGATCCCTTGCTATATTGTTCAAGAGTCAGACTTGCCTGTAACCCTAATTGTAATGTAAAGGGTACAGGTCAGCCCCACATTAATGTAATTGATAATTAATGTAAAAGATAATTAATCTGGTTATTATTAATTATATTGTGAGTTAGAGAGGTCGGCCCTATTGTGCCAATAGACACTTTTGTTGACAGGTTAAGTCTAATATAAGTAAAGGTAGATTCCCCATTGAGGAAATCATATCTTTTGTGTGTGTTTGGAAATTTCAGCAAGTACATCTTTTTGGGATAAGTGTGCACCTCTCTTGGGCGCTAGTCTTCTAGGGTTTGCAAGCACCCTCTTGTGTGCTAGGTTTTCTTAGTGGTGAAGGTCTTTCTCTTGAAGAATATAGCAAAGGATTTGGCTGGGTTTTCTTCCCTTGTTGAGAATGGTTTCCCGGGATACTTCTTGTGTACTTGTGCATGGTGTTTCTTCTTGTGATCTTGGTTGTTGCAACATAATTGGTTATGGTTTAAGTAAAATGCTAAAAGGGAATGAACTTCATGCTTAAACCTTGTCCATTGAAAAATCAACACTTGGGTCAATACACCCTAAAATCCCAAGAGATAAGGAAATGGGAGGAAATAGTGATGCACAATCGTAAGTATGGTCGGGTATCGTCAGGGACGGTACGATGGCTCTTCAAGGGAGTTCCTAGTAGCAAACCCATCCCCAAGGAAGACCACTTACTAGGGCACAATGTCAACAACCAAGCTGAAACAAGGAAAAAGGCATAATGTCCAAGCATACGTCATGAAATCTAAAGTAGTCTAAGATACAACATACTCAAATGCCTCAAATATTGAAATGAAACTCACCATAATACCTGACTTGTACCTCTTGGAGCAAGAAGGCCCATTTCCTTTCGGAAGCCAACAGGTGTGGTGGATGCCATCTAAAAATATACGACCTTCGTGGTGGTGAGAAGGGTCTCCATCTGTGCAAAAGGATACTACTAGTCGTGTAGTCTCTCGGCACTCCATATCTGCAACCTGAGGGCCTAGAGATATAATCTCCTTAGTTATCCCACAAAATGGGGAGAACACTGCCTAATCCAAGCCCTAAAATATGGTAGAAAAAGCTTAACATGCCTAATCAATGATTTTGGCTTGAGTGAAGGGTACATTTTTGCTAAGGCCATGACAAAGGAACTCAACAATCAACACCGCCAACATCACGGTACAAAAAGGGCTTGGTGCACTTGATTAAATGCCAATCCCATACTGTCATACGTGATAGAATCAAATGAAAATGCTGCAATCCTGTCAATCCTGAAAACTGTTAAAATCTGTTGAACTTTGAATGGGATATGAAATTCTACTTTCTTCATATGAATTCCGATGAGGTTGGAGCCACTCAAACATCCTAAAACAATTAATGGTAATGCTAAAAATGTACGTAAAAGGATAAAAAGAAAAATAAAGGAAATGCCAACTTTTACTTGCCAACACTTTTGCCCAAACCTAGTCAAAAACCAAGTCAAACCAAATCAAAATAGGCATATTTAGTGTTGGAAAAACATCGTACGGACACTGGTATGGCTAGTAAACGCATTTTCGACCGTACAAAATGTGTTTCCCACACATGGGACTCGTTCGTATGGCCCGAAACATGTTTCAAGGCCATACCACACACATTTCCATATGGAAACAAGCCTGGTACGGCCCTATACTAGATGTTTCCTGCAACATAGCATGAAAGTTATGATTTTTTTCTAGCCAAAAAAAGATCAGTGATTCTAGTTCCGCAGCAGCAGCACAAGGTGAATGGAAGAATACTTTACAATGGCAGTCACATTAGTATATTTATAATAAATTTATATACCCAGCACAAACTACATAGTGCCATATAACTATAAAATGGAGGCACTGTCTGAAAAACTCATACTATTCAACAGCAGCAACCATACCCAAAATATTATCAGCAGAGAATTTCGTCCGAAATCTAAAGGTAACAAATTACATGCCCAGAATATATTTTTAGGGTTTTTTGTAAACATACCATATCCATACTGCACTGAAAATATTGTCATATCCATATGAACAATGTGTTTCCATACATGAACTGACTGTACGACCATTTGTTAACTGTGGCACTTATAGTTTGTGCATTTTTCCATGTTAGTATCCTAGCTCGGTGATTTCCTAAACCCCGTACATCAGCCTCCCTCCCAAACATTGTCTTGCAAAAGAACAAAATGTATAATGTTTGGAAAAGAATAAGTCTATTCAAGCCATATGCAAGTTGCAACAATGTTCCCATGTAAATTTGAAATATTTTTCAGAAACTTCTGCTAAGAAAGTGTAATAACTAACTAGATATTATGTGACAATACTGAAGGCATATACAAAAGGAAATGAGAAAACCTAATAACCTGTTGTAATCTAGCATGCATAGAAAGGCATGTGTTTGCCATCAAGGGGAGTTTCCTGAAATAACTAGCGACCATTACTAGATTAAAGACAATGTCCAAAACAGACCATTAGAAAATAAACTGAAATGTGGAAAAGGGTGAACACTAACTTTATACAAGCATGCACAACTGTTAAGAAAGAATAGCGAACTATCAATTGTCTCAAGTCCCGCTCCAGTTCTTCCACAAAATTTTGAGGGGGTCTTCGAAGTAAAGGAAGGACTGCATCAATTACAAAAATGATACTCTGAAGTAGCTGTGCAACATCACGACTGTCAACCTGTTGAATCAAGAAAACGTGATCAGATAATTATAGGATAGTAATAATCACAAAAAGGATGAGCATAAACTAAAAAAGGGTTTTAGCTGAGAAAATAATTATATTCAAGTTTTTCTATCAATTCTTGGATCAAATCCTGTTCACTGAAAACATACATGGTTTATTCTTATATGTGTTTTTGATTCTTTGGGTAGATAAGATGAGATAATTTATAAGTATCCAACAAATGACCACAAATACATCTATGGGACTGCTAAGTACATTCATGTCAATACAAACTTGGAGCACAAACGCCAAGCAAGATAAAAGCGGATCTAATCTAAAAAATTGAAGATATAGGAATCAAAAAACCAAGAGCAGAGTACAAAGCTGTGGTACAGAAGCAAAAGGTGTGAGCCCTGCTGAGAACCACAGAGAACCAGAACTCTCAGGAGAATGCCCCGCAAATAGGAGCCCAGAAGGCAGCCTCAAAGCCCCTACATGAGAACAAGGGGGCGCACCAATCCCCTAAGCCAGAAATTTCACATGTCACTCTCCTAACATCCAAGGCCATCAGGAAAAAACCACTGATGTAACTGACCAGAGGCCCTGGAAGAGCTGGGCTCCGGTGTGTCTCGCTATCTAGAAGACACTACCCATTGTCGAAATCTGGAGGAAGACATCTGTATGTTGGTGCTGTATGAACTGTCTCTGGGTCTAAGACGACATCTCCATATGGGTCTCGTTTGCTGAGCACTGGTGGTCACCCAAGATTTCATGGATCTCACGGACCTAGTAGCTGATATGGTGCTGATGTCTCCCTGCCTCCCGGTACCCTGTCTATTAGTAGAACCAGAAAAAAATATGTAATCGTCCTAGAAGTATCCAGTCGGAGGGGGGTGGCCGCAGTGAGTGAGAGCGAAGTCCAAGGGCCTCCCTCATGAACAAAGCCAGGGACCGTTGGTCCGAGTACCTAAAGAAAGTGGAAAAGGAGTTCTGAGACTCCCTGACAAGGCAGTAAAATTGCCCTCAGATCTCATAATAAATGGGGCAATAAAAGATGATCTGCTCCTCCTTCAGAATAAGCTAATCTCATAGCAAACAAACCCTCTGGCATGATCATAGTTTCATTATGATCCAAGTTCCGTGCATGAAGGAGTGATGCCCTCACAAGGTTTGCCAGATTCAATATCGACATAGATTGTCGAAAATTTGACCAGAATTCTAGATCGATGTGAACTCTCACTTCCTATATTTCAAATTACAACAACCAGAGGAAGGTTTGATACAAAGATTATATGGACACCTCCTCCATCTAGGTCTCATGAAGATGTCATAGCTGGCAGGCCCTGTCCACCCAGCTGATATGATGCCTAACTTCGATCCAAAGCTGATGCAATCCAACTCGAAACATGCCCTGTGGGATCCTAAGAGAGTACAGTAGGGTTTGAGCTCGAGCATGAGGTGCATGTGTTTCTGGTACGGTCCTTGTCACCAATACTCCCTCATTTAGCCATCTTAGCTAGCCTGAGCTACTCGTTATGGGCCTGCCACCCACTCCATGGCCCTTATGAGTCATCTGCAGGTCCCTCGAACCCAAGGATGGATCAGCTGATAGAACAAAGCTCTGGGAATTCAAAACATAGTGGTTGGAGAGAAGGAGAGAGCATTATGGTCCCTCAAAAGCAGCCATAAAAATTTATTTAATAGGACTACCTCAACACAATCCTATTGATATTTGTCCCACTAAATATGAAGTTATTCGTGATTCATATAAAAAGCATACATTAAAAGGGTAGTTTGTCAACCACATAACCCCAAAGGCCAGGATTAGGATCTAGATGGATGTAGAGGAGTTGCATGGGTGGCACTTCAATGGCACTCACAGCCTGACCAAAAGCTTTTTTCTGTTTTAGTTCGTAGATGAATGTCATCGTGTTGCCATAGTGCTATATGCACAACACCAGCAAATAGAAGAAAGATACTCACACGAGAAAAGCACAAGAGAGAAAGTAAGCAATTATCAGAGGAGATTGCCATAACTGTACCAATGTTATCCTAACTGGACCAGTCATCAAACCGGTTGACCCCAGAAACTGGAACCACACCAGAACCAGATAAAAACCGAACCACAAAACCAACCTACCAAACAATACATAAAATATTCAAATTTAATATATATATATATATACATTCAAGTGCATCCGTGTGAATACAAACCATTATACACAAATATGCAAAGTTTCTCATGTTTATAGCAAGGGTGATTATAACCTAAACAGCACCAACTGCAATCCATTTCTAAACCAAAATACATCAACAAAGTGAGCTCTAAATGATCTCTAGAGTCCAAAATAGCATTAGTAGGGGCCTATCGTTAGGTTTAGTACAATAAATTTTTATTTTATTGATTTTTTTTAAATTGAGGTTACGTGGTCCCCACCGCGACTGTGGTTCGATACAGACCCAGCCATTTCCAGTTCCATTTCTTTAATCGAACCAATACAGCACCAGAATCGGTCAGACTCGCAGGTTTTGCCAACTCCGGTCCAGTTCTGATAACATTGAGTTGTACACTCATTTGTATCACTAAATATGTGAGTATAAAACTGTCGGAGGGTGATCAAGTTTGGTTATATCTCCACTAAAATAGAAATAAAGTAGGTCATTGATCCATCTGGAGTCTAGACTAATTTGCCCAAAAGAAATAAATATGAACTACAAATGTAATACAGGTTCAATAGACTAAGTTTCATCAATTCCTCCCTAGTAAGAGGAAAAAGTCCTTGATTTCTATTGTAGTCAGGGATGTTAAACAAACCCGTGTCCCTACTAAAAAGGGAGCACTTGAACTAGTGGCATAATTCTCCGTCGAAGTAAAAAGATTCACGAAATAATCTCAGTGGAGGTCCTCCCTACTGAAAAGAAAAAATCAAAGAAGCACGTTCAGACCAAGGAGAAGCATTGATGTAGAAGGAACAATAGGCAATATACAAGTAGCATAATACAGAAAATGATGAAATACATCCTGCTTCATTCGTGTAATGCATGGGACCAATGAGTAAACTAGATCCTTGTCCATAGCAAGATGATGACACGAACGTTTGGGCGGTAAAATGAGTCCTCCACGCTAAGGTTGGAGGATCCCATGACCTTGCTCGAGCATTGCAGACGGAGTAGAACACTGTGAGAATGATCCATAGATGGTGAGCCTATCACATGTTCATTTGATCAAGAGAGATACTTGTTGCAGATAAAAAAAAATCTCTATTCTCTGCAAACAATATTAGGCTGAGTTCAAGCTTCAGTTACCTATTAACTTGTTGTAAAATGTCATGTTTTTCTTGTAGCGGTTCCTCATCATTCCTTATTCTCTTAATTTGCATAAGTCTTGATTATGACCCCTTAAGCAAAAAGTTCTTCGCTATTTTCTGGCTGGTCAAAATTATTTGTAAGGTCTTTGATTTGTCCAAGCAATCTCTAGTTAAAGTTACTTAGGTAGGAACTTTATCCTTTTCTGATAATTTATTCTAATATCTTAATTCTCCTGTTCTAGTTTCTGATTGTACTGTTTCGTATCCTTTGACTGATGACTTAATTCTCCTGTTCTAGTTTCTGATTGTACTGTTTCGTATTATTTGACTTCTTGATTTGTGCAAGTAACTACAACACGGGAACATTAAGAAGATACAAATGATCTAGTAACTAAGTTGTGAATACAAAGATGTTCTCCTCCCTTTATAAGATAGGTGAGGGAGGCCAACAATACAACGTGGACTTAGTCCACAAGCAACCTAACCTAACCCACTATAGCAGGTCCATATGTGGAACACTCCACCTAAGGTATACACATGTCATGTAGTAGTTGGACACAACCACCTCCCATGTGGTGCGCTTTCCAGAATCCAAGCTAAGGCTCCACATGTCCAGCACTCATCACAAAGTTGCACACTCTCCATGCAAGGCTCCAATCTCTCACACTCCCCGTATAGATGTGTCCCCAGACCACAACAAACTCCAAGCAATGCATCCTCCATGCAAGACTCCCTCAAACCAAGTGCTCAACTTCATGTACTACATGGTCCCTATTACCCCCCAGGCTGGGGGTAACTGAGGAGATCATGTCTCGAGGCCCACCAGTAGCTAACATGGAGTGTCGAGAGACAGATTGACCAGCAGAGCCCACATGCCCCTTCTTTTCATGAGTGCATCGTTATTCATCACCAGCAGCAGAGAAACATCCACTACATCGACTTGGTCCAAGAAGACGGCCGGTCTTGCTTCATGAGGTAACAAGTCTGGTATCATGGTAAGTGTCATTTTAATATTTGAATCATTTGAGCATGTTACAAAAAATCCTTTCTTGATTATGGAATGTTTGCTTGGAAATTATACCTTTTGCCTAGTTTCACCTTGGTGAGTGACATGGTTTCCTAGTAAGTAGGTCACACTTAGGAAAAGGGTTGCTACTGGGTGGTCCTTTGAAGGGTCATCGTATCATTTTCGCTCATACTTACCCTTTTCCAATCTTCTTTCCCCTTTGTTTCCTTATCTTTTTGGTTTTTGGGTTAATTGACCCAAGAAGGGATTGTACCTCATTTTGTGGGAAGAAGGGGTTGAATGCCCTATTATCCCCAACTCCTAGGGACAACTAAGAAGATGATGTCTCGAGGCCCTCAAGTTGCAGACATGGAGTATGGAGAGATAGCTTTCCCAGCAGTGTCCACTTGCACAGACAGAGACCCACCTCGCCACCACAACTCCAGGTTCATCACGACGATATCCACCACATCAACTCGCTTCCGGAAGACATTGGATCTTGCTCCATGAGGTACAAGTCAGGTATTATGGTGAGTGTCATTTCAATATTTGAGGTGTTTGAGTTTGTTGCATCTATTACTACTTTTGATTATGTAACGATTGCTTGGACATTATGCTCTTTGCCCTGTTTCACTTTGGTGGGTCACATTGCGCCCTAGTAAGTGGGTCACCCTTAGGAATAGGTCTACTACTAAGAGGTCCTCTCGACGAGTCATCGTGCCATTCCCAACCATACTTGTCACTTTCCACACTTCATCACCTCATCTCCTTATCTTTTGGGATTTTGGGGTGTAATGACCCAAGGAGGGGTTGTCCCTCATTTCATGGGAAGAAGGGGCTAAAGGACCAGAGGCTTGTATCTAGCAAAAGATAAAAGCCAATCATTAACATTCTAGATGCTCGCCCAAGGATCCCGAGAACAATAAAATGTCTCTCATAAAAAATTGATGCAACCCATGAAAAATAACTAATAACAAAGTGCCAATCAAGGTGGAGAATGTCTGGTCCCCGAGGTGTAGGACAGTCGGTGACGGAGTGTGTTGTTAAGCCACTCCGTGATGTTAAAGTCACTGGTTCGAAACCTACGGGGACAAAAAATCCAACCATGTTAAGGGTTGGTGTGGCTCAGGCCGGGTGCAATCCCCGGGTGATTTTGACGGCTTAGATGCCCCTGAGTCGCGGTTTCTCAAGCCACAGGTTAATCGCGTAGCCAACAGGTTCCGCACAAATTAACAAACAAAAAAAAAAGGTGGAGCATGTCTGGGCATTGTTTTTAATGCATAAGTAGAATCCCCACACATGTTTTCAACTTGGGGAAGCATGATGTGACCAGGGTAGAGTCAAGGTGGGCACAATTTTTCATGCTTAGGTAGAAGCCCCACCTTGGCTTCAACCTGGAAACATGCTAAAAGAATAAAAGGCAATAAATGGGCTTGGAAAAAGGTTGAATTGAAAACGAAAGTGCAGCACACCCTCTACAAAGGCACCCATAAATGAGACACTACAACCCTTTGTATGTCACGAACCCCATGCCCAAAATTCTCCCCCCCATCCATGACACCTCATCCACGTGACTTAGAAAGAGCTCCCCTCAAGAAACACCCCTAAACTTGAGGTACGATTCACCCAATACGTCACTTTGTCAACCCTCCCATACCTAAACTTGGCAAATTGCATAGGGTATTTGAGCACATGTTTATTTTGATGAGCTGGTTTGGATGTACATGCTTAGATGGCTCTTTTATTGATTTGATTTACTCATCATGATGCATTTGACTTGAGATCCTTGGAGGGTGTATTCATTTGTCTTTGCAGTAGTTGGTAGACAGTTTTGGAAGAACAAGCCTAGCTTGGGTTCCATGCGGCTTGAAGCCCACAGGTTGGATACCAAAGGCCTACGCTCCAGATAATGACATGCCTTTGGAGGCTTAGAGAACACCTTGGAGGATCTTACCAAGCCCCTACATGCCAAACGAATTGCTTGAAAGGGCCAAAACGTCACCTTTTGAGGGCTTGACTGTTGAGATTTGGGTACCTTGGAAAGTGGTCCCCTCGTGTTTGTGAGTCTCTAAACACAAAGGGGGAGACTATTACCCTTATTAATTTACTTTATGTTCTAATTTCACATTGACTTAGGAGATTTAAGTCAAAAGTGAAATATGTCATTTATTGCAAAAGTGACATTTAATTCACTTTGTGGGTGAGTTAAAGAAAATGAGGCAAACTAAGGAAACTTGGGAAAGTGGGTTTTCTAAGTGAGATTTTTGGATTAAATCTCACCCAATGATTAGACATGGCTAGATTGGATCTAGGCCAGTGATCTTTTAGGGTTTGGCCAAAGAGAGGCTAAAAAGGGGAAAAGGGTAATGAGAGGCTCACTTGTCACTTGAGAGGGTTGAGTGAGGAGAGGAGGAGAAGAAAAGATCTTGGGCACATTTCTTGAGGAGACGAGGGTGCATGATGTCAACGGTTTGAGGAGAAGCCATGGTGAGGGTGCTAGCTTGCATGGAGGATCATTCATGGAGGCTTGGGCACTAGCTTGAAGCTAGGCGCATTCTAGAGAAGGGGGCGCACATGCTAGTGGAGGGGCACATCTTGTGAGTGGAGGCGCATCTAGCTTGGGAGAGGTCCCTAACTTGTGCAGGAGACTCATTTAACTCTCTATCTTGACTTGTCTTTATACTTTTAGCTCAGACCAAAACCCTAATCTATTTTTGAGATTACTCCTAGTCTAAGTCATGCATGCATTAAATACACCTTTTAAACTCAACCGCAAAAAATAAGACTTCCACTTTTTAACTAAAGTGAATTACAAAATAGAATTTACTTTTCGAAAATAGAATCACTTTTTGAAATAGAATTACTTTTCGAAAATATCTCGAACTAATTCTCGTACGTTCACATGGAACCTGTGCGGAAATTCATGTCTGAGCTATAATTCTCGACAACTTGCATCTTCATTACATTGTAACACAAAGTGCACCTTTGCTATCCAAACTGCGGATCTGAAAATCAGAGTTATGTTTTTCATGTCCATGAGTAGTTGCTAGGACTGTTTGGTATGTTGATTTATCATAAACAGTTAACAGATTTGTTAAGTGATTTAACAAGCTAAGAAGGAACGAAAGGCATGGATTTAAAGCTCTAAAAAATCTGTTGTTATAAATTATTTTCCAGATCTGATTTGTGAACACTGAAGGGGATTGAGCCCTTAGGGCTGTGAATCTTCTCCCCTTTAAGTGCACTGTTTCGGTGTTTGTTTTATTGGGTTGCCTAGTGATTTTGGTTGGACAGAAGTGAAATAAATGTTGCGGTAATAAATATTAACAGGGAACAGATCTAGGAAACTTAAAAGTATTGAAGTGAAATTTATGAATTTGTCTTAAGCACAGATCTCTTGGATTGATTGTAGTAGCTACCTTGCAGTCCTCCTTTTTGTTAAAAAAGCCCAATATGTACACTACTGTTTATATTCATAGTTAAAGGAAGCATTCTATTCAAAGAAACAAAAATATCTTCCCCTAATCAATTTTTTTCCTTGCAATCACATATGGTATCCATGAACAAAATTAACAGAATCCTACAGTTCACATTCACTGAATTAGACTTAGAATACATACTTGGGTCTTCAGATATGGCTGAAGAGTGATCACAAACCGTGATGAATCAGATGCAGGAGCACATAATGTGGGATCCACCGTACAAAATGCATGCAGTGCCAATACATATGGCAGTGCCTGAATTTCTGAATCTTCACCATTTGTTTCTTCTGCCTGACAAAACATGTACATTAACAACTTGCACAGCAACTGATGAAATGTGTTTCTTCAGAGCATCTAAACCTTATTAATATATATGACAGATGAGATTTCTCATTTGACATAGTACCTGTAAAATTCTCTCCAGTAGACATTGGCACATCAATTCACAGCGTTTCCGAACAACAGCCTGTGACACGGCATTTGTGCCAATACTTCTTGCGTTTTGAGGGCAAAAGTCCAAAGCCAAACTGCGCTTGATGATAGTGATCAAAGGTTGATGACTGTTCAACTTTCTTAGAACATCCACTAACTGTTCAGTCCGCTCTGCAATTTCTAGTGGCACAGTGCTTCCATTACCAACATACTGAGTCTGGGAATCAACTGATTCTTCAAACCACAACTCATAGAAGGTCCTGCAAACAAGATCCTGCAACAGCTGCCATATAATTAGCCCAGCCAGATTGCATTAAAATAGAAAGGGGAAAACGGGGAATCAAGATACACCTAAGTTTTTCTTCTTATAGCCAAAAAAATCATTAATTCCTTCCACAAAGGACTTTTGGAATAATATGAAATTATAACAATTTCAAACTTAAGTTGGAAGTTTAGAAACAGTAAGCCTTCATAAACAAGAAATATTTGGAGACTAATTGAAACCACACTACATGCACACAGAGAATGATAATATATAACAGATGTATGAACATTGAAGACTGTGATTTACAGAAAAATATTATGCAGGATATAAAAATAACCTGAAAAAGGTATTGCATTGTTTTTTATTACTTCATTATGAACATTATAACACAGTCAAGAGGCAATCATAAATCTTCGAGAAAAATAGTTTGAGCTCTGATTTCTTTTTATTTTTTTGATAATGCTTCATATATTACTTCAGAAAACAAACAAGTACATCAAGATTCAAGTTGGTTACAACATGTGGACAACTCGGGTGCCTAAATAAAATGATATGATTCTTTAAATGAAATTTTGGTACTCTATCCAGCTCTGTATTATGTATCTAACTGACTGTGTGTCAACTATTACATAACCAGAACCAAACATTTGGCCGAACAAATGAGTGACTTGCATGCCAACACTCCAATCTGATCATTCATCTCAAGCATTTGGACACCACTACACTTTCCACCTCGCCCTCAACAATGTTCTCTCTCAATGCCATCCAGTATGAAGAAGCTTTTTTATCTCTGTTCCTTTGACTGTTAGTCTTGAGCTTAAGATGTGATTTCTTTTGTTTTAATTCAATTTGTTTTTCCCTAATTTTATTTGGAAGGCTAGAAAGGTTAGCATATAAAGAGGTGTAGGGATCATTTCCCCTTATAGGTGCACAACTTCCTGGATATGATGCATTCCTTAGTGCCATTGGCTACTTTTAGCCACTAATATACATTAACAAAATCTATCTATCTATATATGCACCAGCAATTAAAAGATCTGTCTTAAACCTGGATGTATCAAGCACCAAGAGGGATCAAATTTCTTGAGGTCTAAATTTTTTTATCATGTAATTCCATGTCATGTATTAATTCCCTCATATCAAATGATAAAAAATTTACACCTCAAGAACTTTGATCCCTCTCGGTGCTTGATATATCCAAGTTTACAATGGATCTACGCTGGTTTTATTTTTTTAGATGTTGTCATGTATGTACGTGACAACATCTGTGTCATACTGGGCTGTAGAGCGCCTCACTACTCTCAGTGCAAGGATATGATTCTTTAATTGAATTGGAATTGCATACCTGTATACTTGTTTCTTCATCATTGATACGAGAGATCATACGAACACAAGCATCAGCGAGCTCTCTAAATTCACATTTAGACATGCACATGTCCCGGATAATCTTGATCACACGCTTACGGACACTTACTCCTGTGTCCATAATTCTCTCTGCAACTTTATCAAAATACTGAAACATGCATGCTAAAGTCAGATAGGATTAATTAAAAAACAAATGGAGTTGACCCAAAAAAATCAACCAAGGAAATGCCAGGTAATTATGCTCAGATAAATTCCACATTTACCTGCACAGCTACATCAGGACGAGAGGCAATATGTCGACCAACAAGCTCCATGGCAGCTTCTCGCACAGAAATAGCAGAATCAAGGAATCTGTCCTCTACTGCACGTTGAACACGTTTGTCACCCAATACTCCAGGATCTGCTTCCACAATTGCACTAACCTAAGACATTCAAAGTGGACCAAATCAAGCACACTTAGTCTCAAGAATAAAAAGGAATACAGTTGTAGTATCATTGGTCCACAGTGCACAAATTGCTTACAGCTCGCAATGCCTTAGCCCTAGGTGTGGGTGAATTCTCTTGTAAGCTGGCCTGTGACACAAAAATATTTCATCAGATAAACTGGATCAGAACAAAAGGCACAAACATGACAAATCTATAGAATTACTTAGAAACTAACTCAACACTCTGAGAAAATGTGTTAAAAGGAATATACCAACAATGTATCGAGTATTTTATCAAATCCACGAGCAAGAGACCTCTGTTGCCCTAATGCTGCTGAAATTCTTGCAATCACATTCCTGGACAAAGGTGCAGCAGCAACTCCAAAATCCTGGACAGGAGGTTTTGAGTTCCACCTCCCATGGTAGTAGGAGAGCAACTTTGATGCATTTGGATCATCTCTATACCATTGACATAAGTAAAACCTGCAACATATTTACCCATGTCTTTTAAACAATGGAAGAAGTGGAGAAAATGTGACTGACTCAAAATATACAACTTCAAGAAAAGAAAAATACCGCCGAGCAAATGTAGATGTGTCATTCACAGATCCAACTTCCTGTAGATAATTTATAAGAATTTGTTGAATAACATCGACTCCTGTTCGGGGTGAAACTTCAGTTGTTTGTTTTGCATTATTTTTCAAATTGCTTTCTCTGTTCTCAACATGTATTTTTAAGTTAGCACCAAGGAAAGAAAGCTGCTTCCTGCAAAGGCAGCAATGGCAGAGACAACCCCGACCTAGTATATCCTGCCCTGTCACCCCAATACAATCACCATGAAACGATCGCTTACATCCATCACAACAAATCGTGAATTTTGCACCTTTTCCTTCCAAACAGACAGCACACTTCTCTTTTGGCAGCCCAAAACCTTCAGATTTATCATCATGCAACTCTTGCAAGATCCAGAGCTTATCATTGCTACAAACTACAGCATCATGCTTTAGTCTTGCAGCAATCTGACCAAGAAGGTCAATTGCCATACCACGCACAACTGCATCTTTAGACTTTAGTCCAGCATTCCCAAAAAGTGAAACACAAACCTGAAAAAAATGAGCATGTGCATCAGTTCTGTTCATAAAATAATAATGCAAAAGAAGGTTCTAATGCCTATCAGTTTGCTCTCAATTACATGAAGTAAAAGCCCAGCAGCTGGGTACTCAGGTATATTCAATGTTGTTAGTAAATCTACAACAACATTCTCAACAACTCCTTTAATGTCAGCTCCATCATGAGCTTTTGGAGATGTCCACCGCTGGAGAACTGTTCCCCAAAAATGCATACAAGTCTCTGTTGCAGGTTCAAAACTTTTAGCTGGACTGCTAGATTGATCAGCAGTATCTGGGGCAGCACTGCCAGATTCAGGAAGCTCGGGAAGTGAAACACTACATTGAACCACCTGAATCAATAAGGCAGTAAGCATCTGAATCTGCTTCTGGTCATCATCCGGTAAATGATAACCTCTGAGGTTACGCTTTGATGATGGTAATTTCCACAGTAGTTGAATGATTTCATCCATAATGATGGTCCGGTGCTGGAAATATGAGCTGAACACCTGTTTTCATAGAAACTTCCAGAATAATTAAACCAAATATAATCTATACAGACATTCAAAAAATGCACGTCACTCTGTTTCACTCAATGATTTCATTTAATGCTTAAAAAGAGGAAATGCATTACCGCGCATACTACTCCAATAGCCTTCAACTGCAATAGCTGTATATTATCAATGGTAAGTGTTGCGAGGCTTGTCTTGATTAGCTGCAGGACAGAACTGTCAAGCAGGCGCTCAACTAACAGCAGTTCCTTCAAAAGGCCAAGAATACTGCAAAGCTTTTGAAGCACCGTGGATACAGTGCTAGAAACTCTGTTGAAAACATGATGAGAGTACAAACTTCAATAACACAAATCATAATTTCATATGCTTAGCCTCTCAAAACGGATGTCAGAGAATAAGAATCTTAAGACTACGCAAAAGAATAACAAATGTCAGAGAATCAGAATCTTAAGACTACTCACTTTGACAATGACAACTTTCTAGCCTTCACCATTTTACCCTTACGACGGCCTTTCTTCACTGATCCATACTCATCATCATCATCTTCTCCTTCGTCCCCTTAATAATACAAGTCATAAAACAAGATATAATCAACACTAGTATCACTTCATCAGAAAAGAAGATTGAATTACCATCCCTTGCAATAACTCTGCCTGTGCTATGTTAAAGACATAAAATTTACACAATATGTAATAAATAAAAATGGGAATGAAAGAAAACAAGACAATCATGATGCCTCTACAAATTGCAAAGAAAAATATATCAGCTAACTTAACAATTAAATCTTCCCATGAGAACGATTGAAGCATCCAACACCTTTATAAAACATGGTTAACCATTTCACCAAGCATCCTTCCTGGAATTGCAATGTTATCTTTCAAGTTATATACTAGTGTTGCAAATATTGATGATATATCGCCGACATCACAATATATGCTGATCCTCTCAGCTCCACAATATTATCACTGATAAAAATTCTGATTTTTTCAAGCTTTGAATATATCGCATATAATGAAAAATCAGAATATATCGCCAAAGAATCACAAGTCAATGGAAAAATAATCAGGTCTACAACATCTCTGTAAAATCCTTTTTTTTTATTTTCTTTTTCATTTTGAAAAGGAGAAGCTTGGGATTGAGAGCATAGGTGAAACTCAGCATCTTCCATCGCTCTGAGGAGGGGAAATCGATTGTTGCCGTCCCCATTAATGTATTTATTGTGGAGTGGGGATTAATTCATTGTTATTGTGTGGAATCAATGGAAATTGCCAGCTTGACCCACGCAACAGCCCCTAGAAATCAAAGACCCGTGGAATGTGATCTTGAATCAATAACATTGAAATGAGGAGGAGAAAATCATAATTTGTTTTGGTCATAGCATGCAGATTGCGCTCTGAGATCAATAAAGAGTCAAGAAGATAATTCAAAAATGTTGTTAACTGACAAAAAAATTTAGTACACAAATTATGGAGTCCATCTTGGAATATAAATTCACTTAAGAAAAGACTCATGAGTCCAATTTGAGCAAGAGTCCAGTTTATTAGAGCTTTTGATGTAAACTTGAGACTCAAGAGTCGGGGCTCAGGGCAGGATTTAATGTTGATGTGTGATGTTTCACTTGACAATGATCTTACGCATCTTATATATCAGTTACCTTTTCATAATTATGTTGCAATGTTTTATTTGATCTTGATGTCGCTATAGATGTTTTAAATATTTGAAAAAATGAATATTTTTTAAATTTTTCAATACTTTTCCTGGTGTTGCCTATTATAGCGCAAGTTGGAGGTTGGACAAAGCCCGACCCAACCACAAAGCAAGTGCTACAACTTGGGAATCCTACACCCAATGTCACCTCGATGTAGGTCCCGCACTTCAAGGGTGACTCGGTCACTCTAGGGAGGTAATCTTGGTGACCCTAGGGGGATTGAGATGGAGACGGAGAGAAATGGAAGTGAAGCCCCTAGAGATCAAGTCTAAGTGGAATGAAAGGTGGAAAGAGATGCCTTGTAATTCAAGTGATTGTTACTCCAAAGGTATAGTACTTCTCCGAATGATTGTACCTTCCCGAGACACAAGGAAATCCAATTTGCAATGATATATGTTAGTATGGATCAGCAAGTTAAGCTTGTTGTCCCTAATTTGCAGCATTAGATAACAGTTTATATCAGGAAGACACTCAAATCAGCATGTAAAGTATAATATCAATCAACAATATCATCAATAAGTATAGCAATCAAGTATGACCGGAAAAGGGCACTTTATGGCTGAATAAAGCAAGCTGTTGTAGCATGTATTTTATGCAGAAAATTGCAGCCTTATGGTTGTAGCATTCAATGGCATGCAGCAGCAAAATCAACCATGGAAAAGTGCCAAGAACTAGCCCAAAAGGAGTGCCCTAGTTAGTAGAGTTAGTGGACAAAATTTAGGAGCTAGTCAAGGGTTAGTTTAGGAGTTAAGAGTGAATAGGTAGCTAGGGTTATGCAGCCCTAATGGCTGTAGGTTAAAGTTTGTAACAGCAATTAGGGTAGTGGGAGAGAGGGGACACCCTAGTAGGGGAAGACTCCTCTCAATGAGGCAAACCAACTTCAAGCAAAAACCCTTTCAAAAGATCAAAAATTGCATTTCCCAAGGCAATGATTTTATATCTCCAATGCAAAAAATTATGACTAGTGCCTTTATTATTGGGTTAATGGAGTCAAATAAACAAAGAGCTAGAGAAGCTACCTCCTTGGGGGTGTAAGCCCTTTTCCTTCTCAAGGCAAGTTTGTCTAGCTAGGGTTTAAGCTAAGAAGGTGTATGCCCTTATACTTCTCTTAGCAAACCCTTGTATAATCAATGAGATGAACCATAAAATGATGAAGACTATGGTGGGAGTGTATGCCCTTATACTTCCCACCTAGCTCCTAGCATAACAATCCTTAACTGAAAAAAATGATGGCATAATAGTAGAAGACCATACCAAGATCAAGAGAAATGCCAAGATAATCCACCATAAGAGCTCGAAAACATCATCCAAGGCTAGCACCTCACTCCTCCATAAACCATTTATCAATATAACCATAAACAAGTGCACAAGAGACCAAAAGAGCCAAGCATAGCGAAAATTTCAGACCAATACTTCTCACAATAAGGGAGAGTTATGTTAAAATGAGATCTTATGATCTCTTATTTATACAAAATGTCACCAAAGTGACTTGTCCATAAATTAAGGAGTAAACCACTAGATGAGGGGTTAACAGCCCTAATCTTGTTAATGTTTAAGCCATTATTATAGATGTTTGCATTTCATTAGATAACAATAGCATAATCCAAGATCACTGAGAAATACACAATCACAAGAGACACAGCATTTATCCTGGGAAACACTCTAGGGGAAGAAAACCCAGCAAAACTTCCTTAATATAGATAGCCAATACAATGCCAAGAGATCTCTATGCTTAAACAGAAAGTCCTCTCCAAGATATGTGCCACTCTCTCTCTCCTTTGCCAGTAACAGATCAGAACTTGTCTCTCAAACTGAGCAAGTGAGTTATATCCAAGTGAGGCGCTAGCCTCCTTTATTTATACAAGTTCTGGCACGTGTGAAGTGTCTCTTCACTGGCAGGGCCGACTTCTCAAACTGGGTGGGTAAACACACCTTTATTATATTTCTGGGTCTCTTTATTAACTGATGGGGCCGACTTCTTATTCTGCCTATTATTATTGTCTGTTGATCAATCCGCAAAGGGGGATTTGGTCCTATTACAATAACCGACATGATCAATCCACAATGGGGATTGATCCTATGAATAATATATCAATAATAATAAGAATACTCTTTGCAGTTACAATATTTCAACACTCCCCCTTAACAAGAAGGGTATTCTTCAGCAACATCATGCGAGAGAGAGAGGACAGCATCATCAACAGCATCAAGTGGGAGGACAGCATCATCAATATCATCTTGGCTGGCGTATCTATAAATCATCGAAAGTTTTCTTCATCGGTAGCATCATCATTCTCAAAGGAATGCCATCATCATCTGCATCAATATGTATTAGTATAAAAACTGATACATCATCATCATCACAGCACAAGGTTGTCTCATCATAATACAAGACTGGCTTTACGTCACAGCTGTCAAGCTGGAAGCTCAGTACTTGTCTCATCTCATTGTCTTGCTTTACGTCACAGCACTCAAGCTGGAAGCAAGATACTCGTCCTGCTTTACGTCACAACCATCAGGTTGGAAGCAGAATACTAGACTGGCTTTACGTCACAGCTCTCTAGCCAAAAGCTCAGTGCTAGTCTCATCATATCCACTTGCTTTACGTCTGACAGCTTGGTCAGAAGCAAGGATCGTCTCATCTTCCTTTACGTCTGACAACTCGATCAGAAGCAAGGAACATCTCTTCTTGCTTTACGTCTGACAAAAAGGTCAAAAGCAAGGAACATCTCATCTTGCTTTACGTCTGACAACTGGGTCAAAAGCAAGGAACATCTCATCTTGCTTTACGTCTGACAACAAGGTCAGAAGCAAGGAACATGTCACATCTTGCTTTACGTCTAACAGCTAAGTCAGAAGCAAGGAACATCACATCTACTCCCCCTTTCGAGGAAGGTCCTTTCCGACTATGCCAAGCTTATCTCTGAAGTACTCAAACTTTACACGAGATAGGGGCTTGGTCAACACGTCAGCAACCTGTTCATCCGTGCTAATGTACTGGAGCTTCAAGGCTCCTCTCTGTACCATGTCGTGGATGTAGTGATAGTGAATCTCTATGTGCTTCGACCTGTCATGGAATACAGGATTCTCTGTCATTTTTATGCAGCTCTGGTTGTCACATAGAATCACGGTTGTTCTCATCTCCAAGTCAAATGGGTCGGTCAACAACTTTTGAAGCCATATAGCTTCACAGCCAGCAGAACATGCAGCAATGTATTCCGCTTCCGCTATGCTGAGAGCAATACTAGATTGCTTCCTACTCTAGCAAGAGATCATAGCTGATCCCAAACTGAAACAGCATCCTGAAGTGCTTTTCCTGTCAGAAACACTTCCTGCCCAATCTGCATCAATATATCCACTCAATGTGAAATCATGATCTCCATCATAGCTGAGACCATAATCTATTGTACCTTTAAGGTACCTCATCACATGTTTTGCAGCCACTAGGTGAACACGTCTGGGCTCTACTAGAAACTGACTCAAGGTGTTCACGGCAAAACAAATGTCTGGTTTGGTGTTCGTCAGGTACATCAGCGATCCAATAATCTGTCTATACAGTGTGGCATCAATCAAATCTGACGAAGTATCGACCAGCAGCTTCAGCTTCGCTTCCATGGGTGTATTCATGGGTTTGCATTCCAGCATGTCGAATCTCTTTAACATCTCGATCGTGTACTTCCCTTGGTTAAGGAAGATTCTCTCAGGACTCTGCCATACCTCAAGACCTAAGAAATAATGCATTAGGCCAAGGTCTTTCATTTCAAATTCCGAGGCAACTCTCTTTTTACATTCAGCGATAAGCTTTTCTTCTCCAGTTAAGAATAAGTTATCCACGTATAGCAGTAAGATTACTGGCTCATTTTCCATAATTTTGAAGTAGAGATTCGAGTCTGCTTTACTCTTGGTAAAGCCTAAGCTCGTCAAGAAACTGTCTGTACGGCCATACCAAGCTCTAGGAGCTTGCTTCAAGCCGTATAAGGCTTTCTTCAATCTGCAGACATGAGACTTCCTGTCTTCAACCTCAAATCCTTGAGGTTGCTCTATATACACTTCCTCTTCGATGACGCCGTTTAGGAAAGCTGTCTTCACGTCCATCTGGTGCAGCTTCCACTTCATCTTAGCTGCAAGAGCTATGATGGTCCTAATCGAAGTGTATCTGGCCACAGGAACGAATGTCTCTTCATAGTCAATGCCTTCCTTCTGAGAAAAGCCACAAGCGACAAATCTTGCTTTATACTTCTCAATACTTCCATCAGCAGCATGTTTTATTTTGAAGAGCCATCTGGAGGATACCACATCTTTATTCTTCGGTCTGGGAACTATTTCCCATACTTCGTTCTTCATTATGGATTGGTATTCCTCTGTCATGGCATCTACCCATTCTTTCCTTTGAATGGCTTCTTCAAAACAGGTAGGCTCCTCTTCTAGAAGGTCACACATCAAAGCCGTATAACTGGTGAATGGCTTTGGTCTTTTCACCTGTCTCGTGGTTCCTTGGGGAACATCGTACTTCTCTCCATCTTGAATAAGCTCTCTAGTTCAGGTTGTCTTTCTTTTATGGAGGATCGTCATCTGAGGAGGTTCTTGCACTTCTACTATATCATGGTCTTCTAGAAGTTCCTCATCAGGGGAAGTTACGACTTCTCTCTCTGGTTCTGCAACTTTGGGAACCTCCCTCAGTGTAGTATGGGGGATTACGGGTTCCTATTCATATACCTCTTCAAGCTGGCATATTTTAGATTTCTTGAGCGCTGCATCTTCATCAAAGGTCACATCCCTGCTGATCTCAATGTGATGTTGACCTGGTATATAGATCTTGAAGGCCTTGGAGACCTCACAGTATCCCACAAATATTCCCTTCTTTCCTGAAGGGTCTAGCTTCTCTCTCTTTTCTTTAGGTATATGAATAAACACTGGACAGCCAAATTTTTTGAGATGGCTTACCTCTGGCTTCTTTCCGGTGAACATCTCTTCCGGTGCCTTGAGCCCAAGTGCACTATGGGATAATCGGTTTTGCACATAAACAACTGCCATTGCTGCTTCTGCCCATAAGCACATAGGAAGATCTTGATCATGGATCATTGTCTTCACAGCTTCCAGTATGGTTCTGTTCTTTCGTTCAGCTACACCGTTTTGTTGAGGATTATAGGGAGTAGTGAGTTCCCTCTTGATTCCAACATCTTTGCACAAGTTCACAAACTCTTTTGAGGTATATTCTCCTCCATTATCTGACCTGAGTATCTTGATCTTTCTTTCAGAAAGGTTCTCTATCAAGGCTTTGAATTTCTTGAACTTACTGAACACTTCATCTTTAGTCTTCAAGAAATATATCCAGGTTTTACAAGAGTAATCATCAATGAATGATACATAATATACATACTCGCTAAAGGAGGATGATGGCATTGGGCCACACACATCTGAATGGATGATTTCTAGGACTCCTGTCTTGCGCTCCCGCTTCAGAAAAGGGTTCTTGATATTCTTCCCTTGTGCACATCCATTGCATACGCCTTTATGGTCACCTTTGAGTTCTGGTAAACCTGTGACCACTTTGCATATGTATAGTAGTACCTTGTAGTTGATGTGGGCTAATCTTCTATGCCAAAGTTCACATGAGTTTTCAATGGCATGGGTCATAGCAGCCTCTGAGTGACCCTTTAATTTATACAGGCCATTTTCTTCATTGCCAATGACGATTGCTTCATTTAAGGTTTCTCCCTTAGCCCACATAAGAACTTCTCCATCTATAAAGGCAACTCTGAAGCCTTTCTTCTCTAAAGCTGAAATGGATAGTAGGTTCTTCTTCAAGCCTGGTACATATAGTACGTCCTTTATTTTTAGTGAATTCCTTGACTTCAGTTTATGGTTTGATTCTCCCACTCCCTTGATGGGGTACTGATAATCATCACCAAGTGTCACTTTATGAGCAAACTTCTTCTCTAAGATACAAGAGAGAATATTTCTTTGTCCCGGCATGTGCTTGGATGCACCACTATCAATGAGCCAAGTGTCATCTCCAGGTGTTACAGATCCTGAGAGGGCTGAGATCAACACATGGTCTTTGATCTCCTCTCTTATCATCTGTGCAGGTGGCTCTTCGTCTTCGGCTACATGGGCATGAAGCCTCTTTTGTTTTCTCTTGTATTCTTCTCGTCTGGCTGGACAAAACTTCACAATGTGTCTCATCTTGTCACAATGATAGCATTGTACAGATGAGTAGTCTCTTTCCTTTCGTTGTCCTTTCTTCTGAAATCTCCTTGGATGAGATTCTTTATGATTGAGTTTATTTGATTGTTGAGGCTCTTTATGAGTCTCCTTTTGGAAGTAGGATTTCTTCCTTCCTCCTTTGGTGTGGGTGGCTAGGGCTTGATCATCATCCCTTGCTAGTAACGCTTCACGATTCGCTACTCTTGTTTCTTCTTGGATGCATTCTTCCCATAGGCTGTCAAACTTCAGTTTCTCCTTTCTGGCACATATCGTCTGGATGAAAGCATCCCAAGATCTTGTGAGACCATTTAGGGCCGTCATGATGAGTTCGTCTTCATCTATGGTATCTCCAATAGCTTCTAGCTGTTCTTTGAATTCTAAGATTCTGGAGAAGTATTCCTGAATCATTTCTCCTTTCTGCATCCTTGTATTCTTTAGTTGAGTTCTAAGATTCATCTTCCAGTTTATGTTCTTTCCTTCATATAGTCTGGTCAAGGCATCAAACATTTCTTTCGGGGTCTTCTTGGATGACACATAAGGGATCAAATGGTCTTTGATTGAATCTGCAATGATTCTTTTGGCTCTTATTGTGTCCTTTTGATGCTTTGCCTTTTCTACAGCATCTTCGGGCTCTGGTAATTCTTCCTTGACGAATCTTGCTAGGTCATTCTCTTCAAGAATGAGGCCAATCCTATACTTCCAGGCACGAAAGTTTTCCACTCCTTCTAACTTGTCAACAAGCTTAATGCTTGCAGACAACTTAACCTGGAGCTAGGAAAATGACCGAAAAATTAAAGTGCTCAAAATCAAAAACTGAACTTACTAGGAGATGCGCTTGGCTGAGGCGAGCTGCCTGGTGTGTTTGGATCTGAGAAAATCCAACTTTTTCCCCTTCAAATCTGATCTGCAGAATTCTGGACTGGTGCTTCTGGTACATCTGGTACTGGTTTTTTGGTACTTTCTGGTACTTTGTGAAACTAGGGTTTCACTTTCCGAGAGATCCAACCACTGAAAAGGTGCACTGATGATGCCAAATTGATCCTTAGGGGAGGGCACAACTTTCTAGATAGTTTTAGGGCTGAAAAGATTCACTTTTGAAAAACCCTAATTTGCAGGTACGGTAACAGTGACGTTTTTCTCTTGCGAAAGATGCTTCCTTCAGCTTGGCTCTGATACCATGTTAATGTTTAAGCCATTATTATAGATGTTTGCATTTCATTAGATAACAATAGCATAATCCAAGATCACTGAGAAATACACAATCACAAGAGACACGGCATTTATCCTGGGAAACCCTCTAGGGGAAGAAAACCCAACAAAACTTCCTTAATATAGATAGCCAATACAATGCCAAGAGATCTCTATGCTAAAACAGAAAG